>APFE030025694.1:7250-85890 GCA_000404065.3 Pinus taeda | reverse complement strand
TTATTTGTAGCGCAATTTACTATCTTTGATAGTTTTTAGAGTCCTGAACTTCTGGAGCCGTGTTGAGGCCCTAAGTGACCTTTTTTTTTTTCAGGAAAACTAGGACCAACATGGGTTGTACACTGATGTTGGTCATTCAAAATTTTTAGTCCTCAGATAGATCTTTCTAATGAGGTATTGTGTGCATCAAACAAAGATCGTATGCCAAAGTTACGACCCCCGTAAGTTGATGTACCAATTTACCCAGATGGAGCCCATAGTTTGGCGCTTCATCTCCTAGGGTTAGGTTTTTGGATGCTTAGGCTTTTCCATTGTTTCTCAATAATAAATAGGCCTTTGAGTCTCATTGTGACAAAGTTTAGAGGCATGTAGCCGCCACATCTCTTCTCAGAGATAAGCTACCATCGCCCGAGCTAGTCTTATTTCCATTTTGTTTGTAAGCATATTTAAATATTTGATATTAATGAAATGAAGTGTTATTTCTACTATATCTTTGTATTTATGGTTATATCTGTAACTTGTTGCATTCCTGTTTAAATCCGTATCACAGTTGGTCATAATCGACTTCTTGCACATGCATCCAACTATCCATACAAAGATTGACAACTTTCAGGAGACCTTTCTCTAAATCCACCTGCACATAGATTCGTGCACAAGAGAAGAGGCCATCTTTTGGTTCAGAGCAATCAATATGTCTCCCAAGGGAGTTCCCAATAAGCCTGAAGGTCGCATCATTCCAACAATGTGGGGGGAGGTAAGGTAACTTCATCCACACTGAAACCGATGAAGGAACATCACACTTTGCATTGAAGTTGGGGCTCCAGTGGTCTAGATAAAGCCCCTGAGATCCCATAAAATCATTACCACCCCTAAACACTAAATCACGATCTAATCAATTCTCAAAATAAAAGTTATAGAAACCTTTGCCATAGGAGGAGATGACTGCACCTTTTATAAGAGGATTCCAATTTTTCTCAACCCAGGCCTTTACCGTTTGAGGGTACAACCAAAGACCCATGAATTGTCCAATAAATCCCTTGTCCGCTAGCTATAGAGGTCGTGAGTGGGCCTACTGGGCACATATTTCAATCTTGGGGATCTCAGCAGCTTTCTTCACATACTTGGATTCCCCCTGCTGCAGAACTTTGGAGTGGAGGCCACTAGAATATTGAAAGTATCCATCTCCTCCTGCAGCGATGCATCCAGGGAAGGCTCAAACATCGCACACCCAACACCAAAACAAACAGGGCATGCGAAAAAAGAGACCTGAGCGACTGAAAACCCAGCAAACAAGGGACAACCAATATAGGTGGGAAGGGGGCAAGCCCAAGTAGAGCGAGGACCTGCAGCGGGGACGCAATAGACAGATATAACTTCAAACCAACGCACTAAACTAGGATGACCAAGAGGTAGAGACCACGAAGAAATAAGAGGCTTAGGAAAGCCAGACAACTGCATACGCAACCGTCAGGGGCCAATGAACACCAGTAGGAAGGGCCAAGCCCAAACTAAGGGGGCACAGACCCACAGCGGGGACCCAACGACCAACTACAACAACAAACCTTCACTCCAAAGGTCAAGGCGCCATAGTTGCATAGCTATTCTATGGTACATTCATGGAGCTATCTATTCCATTGAGTCTATTATACACTGAGAGAGATTAAATTATTTGAGGTGTAAACATTTTTAAAGATGGACTTGTCACTAAAGAAAGAAACTATATATATATATATATATTTGCTAGTTACAAGCCCATGTTAAGTATATAGCGATTTAGAAATCTCCTTCATATACACCCCATTGAAATGTTTTAACCAAGATTCATCCTAGGTCTAAATCTATAATGGTCCAAGAGCTATCAAATTTCTAGAAGTATAATTTTTTTCTCAACTATTTACACTTTAAAAACAATTTTCACAAGGATTTGATCCCTTTTTAGCACATGATAGGTTTAGAATTAAGATGGATTTATCAAGTTCTTTAGATGTAAAAAAACACACAACATATGTCAAAGCACTAAAACACATCCACTTCCATATTCACCAACGCACAATCAATTTTTTTTAACCATAATAATTTTTTATTTTCAATCCTTGAGATCATGGACATTGGTTCAAGAATTAAGGAAAAGTCAACACGTGGCTATTTTCGAGAATGGACCTTAGGACTCATGGGGACTAAACCACCACACAGTCGTTAGACCACAACCTCAGAGCTTGTGTCAACTTCATGTTGACCATGAAGGGAATTACATTTCTTTCTCATATATTGTTGTAAAACAATGTAGAAAACACTTTTCTCCATTTTAAACATACTCTTTTTATATATTATATATACAATTTCTCATTTTAAACATACTCTATATATAATTTCTTCAATGTACACTCTCTATATAGTTATTGAAATATTTATTTAATATGGACATAGAAATATGTTTTTGTCATTTTCTTTGTCAATATCTTTAGAAGTGAAAAACACTTTATTAATGTTATAAAATTTATGTGAAATTTATTTTACTTCATATTGAAATATTTTATTTAATTTCATGTAATTTTTTTGTTATTGATATATTTATATATTATATATCAATTTTATATAGAATATGAAAATATTATCTCATATCTTATTTTTAAATTATAGAAAGCATCTTTGGTTTAAATTTTTTTAAATTAAATTAAAAAACAAATTAACATTACTTACACCATAAATAAAAATACATAAAACAAATTAAAACAATTTTTATCGAAAACTCTCCAATATTATCAAGTGAATATTATTACTTACCCTCTCACCTTTACCTATTAAATAACAAGTTTATCAAGTGAATATTATTACTTACCCTCTCACATTTACCTATTAAATAACAAGTTTGTGTATCAAATAGTTACTATTAAAGGATTTTATAAATGAAGTATAGTATTAATGATTTTTTTAGGTGTACATTTATGACGTATAGTATTAATGATTTTTTTTAGGTGTACATTTAAAGGAATGTGCAGATTTATGTATAATTTATAACACTTTAATATAGAAAATATATTTTATTATTATTTTTAACATTTAAAAAATAACTAATAAAATATTGATAAGACAAAATTTAATATTTTAACGAGAAATCTGATAGTAAATTATTAGAAAAAAAAAAATTCTCACATAACATATTCTAGTAAAACTTTATATGTATTCATAAGGAAAATATTTATATGCATTTATAAAGAAAATATTCTAGTAAAACCTTATATGCACTAATAAAGAAGTCAAAAAATAAGTACCAACACAATAAAAGATTAGAATTTAAAAAAAAAATCAATGAGAATTTAAAAAAAAAATAATTCTAGCAAAGAAATCTTAATTAAAGGTTATTTGAACAAATTGAAAAGTTAAAAGATGAGAATTCAAAGAATCAAGGTAATTAATTTTTTTTTGTGCAAGCCAAAAGTTTGATAAACTAATTGTAAATAAAGAATCACAAACTGACAACAAAGTAGTTAATGATCAAAGTAGTTAACGATCCAATTGAATTAGATATCATTAGAAATTGAAGTACAAACAATGTATATAAAAACCCTAACAAATATAAGTATCTTAACCCATGAAAATTCAATGATCAATAGAGCAACACAAGAGTATGAAGAAGATATAATACCAAAAGTGAACTAAAATAATTTAAAAAATATAATAAAGAAAGATCATATTACACGGTCATCTTATCGATATCCTAAATGCAAAAATGATATTGTAACTAACCAATATATCTATATCAATATCATTGGAAAAAAAATTAACTTATACTTTAAATATAATATTAATTCCAATACAATTGGGTTTCAAAATAAAAATCATGTTAAAATTACAATAGAAAAATTTCATGTGACTAATGATATAAACATATCATTTCACATAATCTCAAGATAAGGTTGCACAATTAAAGAATAATGATGTATTATGAAAAGCTCTAAGGATTCATAATGAAGACATGCTTTGAGGACAATGTATCCTTGAATGGAGACACAATGCAAACATGATTTGTTAATCAATATAAGTATTATTTTCACATGGCGTTGTATCTCAGTTTTCATTCATTAATCAATTATACATTTTTCATATTATATGAAATTTCAACTATATATCGTTCTAATTATGCTTAGCTCTGTCATTCATATTGCGCCTTCAATCATATTAACCTTAAGAATGATGAATTACGAGGAGAATGATGAATTATGAGGAGGCATTGTAGGACAAAATGCAAACTATCCTTTTCCATAAAATGATTTAGGAAAAAAACATTTTTTTAAAGAGAGAGGTGATGTAATTAATGTAAAATATATAAATAATACATAATAATAATAATAATTATATGTCAATTGGGATTATTTCGGGTGGCTGGCCAAAATGACTATTATCTTTGTCACCTAGGTTTAAAACTTTGCTAATGACATGATGAATTCTAATTCCTTGATAAATATGGTTGTAATGGGTTCACACCTATGAATATTATTGTATTGGTTTCAAGCCTTGTTAACTCTTAAGTGAGTGTACTTGTGGGTTGGCATGACACTAGCAACCTAATTCTAGCCCTCGGGGTAAGAGGGAGATTGATTTATTTCCTTGGAAAAATTAATAAAACAACAAAATAAGACGAAGAATTACTAATGATGATAATAATATTAGTCGAGTAGGACTAGCATGAGCGATTGTGAGAAAAAATGTTATCTTTCCTACTTAAAGGTTCAAATCTTGCTTGTGACATTTTTCACTCTTCATGAGACAATTGTTTAAATGTGACTTTGAGCCTTAAAGAATTTGGCTTACCCGGGGTACCATCCTCAAAATTAGGGGAAGTGCCTAGGGTTTCCTTAGGATAGGTATTTCAAGGAATAATAATAATAAATTAAGGGACATAACTATATAGATTTGAACTATATTTCATTCCTTTGTTGGATAGTTTTATTTATATGAAGTTTTATTGTTCATTAAAATCCTTTATTTTAATTATTGGTACCAAAAACCTAATTGATCTAATATAATTGAGATAATCAAATTAGCATCATTTGTCACCAGGTTAATAGATGAAGAAAAAAATATAAGAACTAATGGAAGCCTGATATCCAAAATAACCTGAGGGCATTGATAGAATCCTTTCAAAAGGATAAAAGCCTAATCCCATATGGATGGACCATTAATTTTTACTTACGTTTTATGATTTGGTAGAAAAGGATTTACTTGAAGTGGTAGAGGAATTGAGAACCTCCATTTAGGTGTAGCGTGATTTAAACTCCATCCTTATAACAATGACACAAAAGGACTATGAATCCTTCTTTGAGGATTTTAGACTAATATCTCTTTATAACTCAATTTACAAGATCATATCAAACATAATTGTGACGACACTAGATAAATTCTTCTTAGATTACATATCACAAAAACTATTTGGTTTCATCTAGAAGAGACATATTCATGATGCAATAGGAGTGGCCCATGAAGGGTTGCATATTATAAAAGAGAAGAAACTAATTATATGGCCATGAAATTCGATTCGTAAAAGGATTACAACTAGGTCAACTAATTATATTTAAGGCTTATTCCAATTCATATAAACATGGGTACTTCCATTGTGAGATGAATTATGTGTTTCCTATCTTCAATCTCTTTTGTATTATTGTTTAGTGGATCAAATTCCAATTTTTTCAACACAACAAGGTTGTTCCCTATCCCCATTTATTTTCTGCTAGGTGGTAGAGGGACTCAATTGAGTGGCAAAGACATATAAGTGAATGGAAATATAAAGGTATTAAAATTGAGAGAGTAATAGTATTATCTCATTTTTATTTGTAGTTTATGTCTTTTTTGGAAATGAATATTTGAGGGAGGTAGTTAAGAGAATTTTGGATTTATATTTTTTTTCTACTAGAATGGAGGTAACTCTTAGAAATCCTCATCTATATTGGTTATTTATAACTTAGGAAAGGAAACTCTTAAAAATATTACCATCAATGAGCATTGTATTTAATAAAATTTCCAAATATTTAGGTTTTGTGTCGCTTCCTAAAGATCATGGAAACAAATATTGGATATGGATTTACCAAAAAATGGAAAAAAGAGTGACAATGTAGCAAAACATATAGCTCTCAAGAGGGGGTATATTAACATTGGTAAAGTATGTACTTGAGGATATCCAAATGTGATATCATTGATTTGAATTACATACAATAAGGGTGTTAGAAAATACAATGTTATAAATTTAATGAAGGTTTTTCACTTCTCAAATAGGGAAGGGGAGCCAAGCCAAAAGATTGAGGTTGTGGGGGGACAGGGGGGCACACTCAATAAAATTCACTAATTTGGAAAATCTTTGGCAAAAAGAATTTTTTAGAGACTTACAAAATTCGATAGTATATGATAAGAGGTTATTATTGAAAAATATCTTAACCCTTTGTAATTAGAAGAATTTATTTGATCCATAAACGAATCAATTATTGATGTATCAATGATATTGAAATATTTATTGCTATCATTTCCTTTTCTGGGTAATTGGTTGATCTGAAATGGGGCACTAAAGGCTTCTTTTCTGCTTACAAGAACCTCTCTCACTCCAAAGCTTATATATTCCCCAGATCTACGCTTATGATTGATAATTGCGGAATTAAAAGTGCTTGAAATAGGTGTATACTTGTGTTTGTTTTTAATTGTTAAGTGCTTATGTACATTTTCTTATGTTGATGTAAAACATACATAACAGTAAATAAAGCAAAAAATCAGCAAACATATAAGACAACAATATAATTAGGAGTTCACCCAAACCTCTTGGGCTATGTCTCCGTGAGCTTTAGTCAACTCAACTAGGCTCTCTGGGATTATGGTAATCTTTCTTTTACAATTTCGACACTCAACTCCATTGGTTTACAATGAACCTATGGGTTTAGAATACCATTTGACCCCTGGTTGTCCATACTCTGCAGATAGATCTAGGCTTCTCTGGACTAGACTCCTTCAATCAGCGCTCTGAGCTATCTTGAGATCTAGCTTGCACCAACTCCCTCAGAATTCTCTTAACTGTCTCTGGAATGCCTTCTTCTATCTTCAACACACTTCGGACAACAAAAATAGCTTGATCATTTGATCTCTTTGCTGTTTTGACTTCATTACATCTTCATGGCTTGTAGAAGTCTTCTTTGAGATCTCTGGCTCTATCTCTGGCTCTGGCTCTGGCTCTGGCTCTTGGCTCTGGCTCTGGCTCTTGGCTCTAGCTCTGGCTCTGGCTTTGGCTTTGGCTCTGGCTCTGGCTCTCAGCTTTGGCTTTGGCTTTGGATTTGGCTCTTGGCTCTGGCTTTGGCTCTCGACTCTGGCTCTGGCTCTGGCTCTCGACTCTAGCTCTGGCTCTTGGCTCTTGGCTCTTACGAGCTCCTGGGTCTGCTTGACCTCCAAGTGACCCTCTGCCAATGATGCTCTCTGTGTTATCCCTCGACCTCTGTGAACCTGGCAACCTTCAACCCCCCTTTGTTAATGGTGCTCTCTATGTTTTTGTAACATGTCGGTTACAGTCCTCCATCATTGAAGAGCCTGACTATTTCTTTACAAGAATCTATTTACACATGGAAAGGAACTAGCAGCACAAGCAACTCGATTGTTTTGCCTTCCTCTAGTCGAAATAGCCAAATAACGAAAATACACAAGAAAACTGATGAAAACACATCATTGGAGCGTTTAACCGGACTTCAAATATATGCAATCGCATCTATAAACCCATCGGGTCTGCCATTCTATTGCATATTGCAATCGCATGGGCGTATGGCCAAAAAACCCAAATACAAAGGAATACATAGAAAATCCGAAATCCCAGATTTCAAATTACATAGAATCACGTCTATAATCCTTATCGGGTATGCCTTTGGTTGCAATATCACAATTGCATTGTCGCAGGGTCAAAAACCAAAATACACGGAAATACAAAGAAATCTGCGTAAACTAGATTTCAAATATTATGAAAGCGGATCTATAAACTTTTTGAGTCTTTGATCGGAGAATCCACAGTAAGAGAATTTTTACACCAACGTTTCGAATCCCAAATGGGATCCATCATCAGGGTTAAGAGAAAGATCCCATTTGGGATTCGAAACGTTGGTGTAAAAATTCTCTTACTGTGGATTCTCCGATCAAAGACTCAAAAAGTAAAAACCACAGATCTCTGAAATCTATAAACTTATCGGGTCTGGCCTTTGTCGTAAGTCACAATAACATTGTGTTATGGCCCTTGTATTGGGGATTCGCTGATCGCTGGTATCGCCGATCGCCGATCAACCGATCAAAATCTTGGCCGTTGATTCCCTTTGCCGATCCGACGGTTGATATTGCATATCACTATTGGCATATCGCTCTTGTAACAGCCTCGGGTTCCGATATCGCATGTAGGTCTTCCTCCGATGCGATATATCAGAGATCACTAATCGGGGGTCCTTAAGGCCTTCACTTAAGTCCTCCCTTTCAACCTTTCCGATGCGATTTTCTTTAAGGAACACATATAAAGCCTTAAGCCCATTTTTATAATTTGCCTCCTTTTCAAAGGACAATGGGAAAACTTCTTTCTGCAATAACTCCATCATTCGAAGTCCATTTTAGCCCATTCAAATTGCATTAGATTCAGAATGAAAATATCTATGCAATGAGACTATTTCCAACAACATGCTTTTTCTTTAACTTTCCTTTGTGAGGAACATTTTTAGACTTAAGTCTAAGTCAGATCCATTTTGGTTCACACCTTCCCACTAAAAGAACTTTTGGTCTCCAAAAGACTGATATACTGATATGAACAGTAAATTAGAGTACCTAACCCTCTTCTTTAAGCCTCAATACACTTGCCTTGCATAGTGCCTCTGAACCAAAGCCTTTGACCACTTCCTTTCTGGATGTGTTTGTCCTCCTGGGAAGAACTGTTTTCCTCCTTGACTTCATGTAAAACTCTTGCTGAAAAGGTCATAAAAGGTAGTTTGAACTTCTATACCTTGATCATTGATCCAAGGTGGCTCAAACCAATGTGAAGTTACATCTACTTCACAAAAGTTTCATTTGTACCTGTTTAACACACTATCAACAACAACAGGATTACAGACAACAACTGGATGGCCTAAACTCCTGCTTCAACAAAAGAAATAGATTTCACATCTTGTGAACACCTCCATGTCTTTACATTTGCATACAAATGATTGAATAGATAACAAGCCAACAAAACATGCCTTTAAACAATTGACCCTTCAAGTCAAGCATGTAGGAAAAAGAATGCCAAAGTTCTTTTTCAAAGATGAAACACTTCATCATCATCTCCATCCTGGAGACCAAATCAACTTTTCCCAAGTCATTATTGCATCACGTGCATGTAAAAGCAATCAACCCTGCAAGTTAATTACACATACATGTTCAAATACAAGGAAATAATCAACATCCCTTTGTTCATGCATATCAAGCTTATGCATGCATTTCATCTTTCAACTTTCGCTTAAACACACTGTACTTTCAAAGCTGAAATGAAATATAATGTTGCATCAATAAAGTGAGTCTCCTACTCAGCTTTTCCATTCACCTTCTTGGTAAAATCTTGCAACTTGCATTCCATTAACAAAGAAATGCAGATACATGCATTATATAGACATGCAATCTTAATTGGATAAGAATTCTAACCATTTCCTGCCAATCCATTTCAAAGGTCCTCCCTTTGTTTGCACATCAACATCAACATGTGAATCATCATGAAACACATCAATCATGGAAACTTCCTTTCCATTTCTACCATTTTCTCTTTCCACCTTCTTCAAGTTTCGTGGAAGCATTGCTGGATTCAAAGTCCAACACCTTTCAAAAATATTTCCTTGCTTATGGCAGTAAGTGCAACACATGTGCATCTTCTTGACAACATGATTTGCCTTGTCCAATGGACCTTTGCTTCTTGCTTCTTTTCCTTCCAAAGTTTCCTGCATGTGGCTATCCTCTTCCAACATCTAGAAACATTATGGTTATCTAAACCACAAAAGGAACATGTAACTCTTTTCCAATGCTTACATGGAAATTTATCATGCTTAACACAATCAAAAGGAATGTGTTTAGAACCAGATTTATACCTTTCTTTTTCACCTTTATTGCCTTCATGAGGAGGTGAATTGAGTGAAGAAGTAGCTCCTTTGGAACACCATCAATCTCTTCAAGGCTTTCAGGGTTTCCACAACTCTCTGGTTCAAGTGCATGCTTATGAACACCTGCATCCTGCAAATGATGTTTTAATCTATTACATTCTCCATGAATACAATCTTCACACTCTTGAGGTAGAAGACCTGAAATGAAAATCCTACTTGGAACTGTTTCAATTGTCTTCTTGGTAGTTTTGGAACTTTCTCCATAAGATTGTCCATAACCAAGACCCAAATACTTAGGCCTTTCCTCAACCATTATTGGCTTAACAATACCTTGTGCATGTTTACCCAAGCCTTTTCCTTCATAGCCCATCTTGGACATTAGCTTGGAACCTATGCCTCTGGTATGTTTTTCAAAAGGACCAATATAAACATTCTTAGAGGAATTTGGAGACAAACTGGAATTATTTACCTCTTCTTCAAGCTGATACTTGACTAAGGCTTCTTTAGCAGCAAAGAGCTATGTCTCCAACTCATGCATCCTTTCCAGGTTCATATTTGCAATATAAATTTGTCTCTCCATTTCCTGCAATTTGTCAGAAAGCAACTGCTTCTCTTCCTTCATGGAATTCAACCGCTCTCTAAGGGTGATGCTCTTCCTTCCATCCTCATACATTTCTCTCACCATATCCATCATGATGAACAAATCTTGCTTGCTGTCCTTATCACAGAATCTTGTGATAAAGGAGGAATTTGAGGATTCACTTGTAGAAGTTGTCATTATGCAAATGAACAAAGGAACTTCAAATAAGATTAACAAAGAGATTATTCAAGCAACCTTTTGCAACAAACCTCTTGTGCTTTAAGGATTGCCTTGAGGTCCTCTAGGATAAGAAGAATGCCTTCAGCCCTTCTTCCTTCTTGTCCTCTCCCGGACTTAGCTAACAACAACTTTCCTTTCACCCTTGCAAACTCAAACAAAAGTCAGTTTACAAACAATCAAACAACCAATCAGACAATCAATCCTTGACTGCTCGAACACCTTTCAGACAAGCAATCTTGTGCTCTGTCAATCAAGCATTATGATCTGATACCACTTACATCATGATGCAACCTACTCTGGCATAACTTAAGCTTTGATATCACCTTCTTTGAAGGAGGGGTTAATCAACCTGATGCTCTGATACCACCTGATCTAAAATGGGGCGCTAAGGCTTCTTGTTTGCTTACAAGAACCTCTCCCACTCTAAAGCTTATATATTCCCTAGATCTATGATTATGATTGATAATTGCGGAATTAAAAGTGCTTGAAATAGGTGTATGCTTGTGTTTGTTTTTAACTGTTAAGTGCTTATGTACATTTGCTTATGTTGATGTAAAACACACATAACAGTAAATAAAGCAGCAAATCAGCAAACACATAAGACAACAGTATAATTAGGAGTTCACCCAAACCTCTTGGGCTACGTCTCCGTGAGCTCTAGTCAACTCAACTAGGCTCTATGGGATTATGGTAATCTTTATTTTACAAGTTCCACACTCAACTCCATTGGTTTACAACGAACTTATGGTTTTAGAATACCATCTTACCTCTGACTTTCCATATTCTATAGACATATCTAGCTTCTCTGGACTAGACTCCTTCAATCAGCGCTCTAAGCTATCTTGAGCTCTAGCTTGCACCAACTCCCTCAGAATTGTCTTAATTGTCTCTGGAATGCCTTCTTCTATCTTCAGCACACTTTGGAAAACAAAAATAGCTTGATCATTTGATCTCTTTGCTATTCTGACTTCATTACAACTTCATGGCTTGTAGAAGTCTTCTTTGAGCTCTCTGGCTCTAGCTCTGGCTCTGGTTCTGGCTCTCGGCTCTGGCTCTGGTTCTCAGCTCTAGCTCTGGCTCTGGCTCTAGCTCTCGGCTCTAGCTTTGGCTTTGGCTCTGGCTCTGGCTCTCGGCTCTTGGCTCTTGGCTCTTACGAGCTCCTGGGTTCGCTCAACCTGCAAGCGACCCTCTGTCAATGATGCTCTCTGTGTTATCCCTCGGCCTCTGCGGACCTCGGCAACCTTCAACCCCCCTTTGTCAATGATGCTCTTTGTGTTTTTGTAACATGTCAGTTACAATCCTCCATCATTGAAGAACCCGATTGTTTCTTTACAAGAATCTGTTTACACATGGAAAGGAACCGACGACATGGGCAACCAAGTTGTTTTGCCTTCCTCTGGCAGAAATAGCCAAATAACGGAAATACACAGGAAAACTGATGAAAACACATCATTGGAGCGTTTAACCGAACTTCAAATATATGAAATCACATCTATAAACCCATTAGGTCTACCATTCTATCGCATATCGCAATCGCATGGGCATATGGCCAAAAAACCCAAATAAAAAGGAATACATAGAAAATTTGAAATCCTGGATTTCAAATTATATAGAATCACGTCTATAGTCCTTATCGGGTCTGCCTTTGGTTGCAATATCGCAATCTCATTGTCGCAGGGTTAAAAACCCAAATACACAGAAAAACAAAGAAATCCGCGCAAACCAGATTTCAAATATTATGAAATTAGCTCTATAAAATTATCGGGTCCGGCCTTTATCACAAGTCACAATTGCATTGTGTTATGGCCCTTGTATCAGGGATTCGCCGATTGTCAATCACCAATCCGCCGGTCAAATCTCGACCGTTGTTTCGCTTTGCCAATCCGATGGTTGATATCACATATCGCTATCGGCATATCGCTCTTGTAATGGCCCCGGGGTTCCGATATCACATGCAGGCCTTGCTCCGATGCTATATATCGGAGATTTCTAATCGGGGGTCCTTAAGGCCTTTGCTTAAGTCCTCCCTTTGAACCTTTCCGATGTGGTTTTATTTAAGGAACACATATAAATCCTTAAGTCCAATTTTATAAGAATTTGCCTCCTTTTCAAAGGACAATGGGAACACTTCTTTCTGCAATAACTCCATCATCCGAAGTCCATTTTATCCCATTCAAATTGCATTAGATTCATAAGAAAATATCTATGCAGTGGGACTATTTCCAAGAGCATCCTTTGACTTTCATTTTCCTCTGTGAGGAACATTTTTAGACTTAGAAGTCTAACTCAGTTCCATTTTGGATCATTGGTCATCTTGGAGGATTGGTAATGGTATCAAGGTAAGGCTAGGGATTTACCCTTGGGTAGTTTGTGCATGTGACTATAGAATTCCTGTCAAGAGGCAACATCCCTATAGTTGCATGGTATTTTTCACTTAATAAAAGTAGTATATACCCAACTTACTTTGCTCTGGTTGGATGGTTAAAAAATTGCTAGTATATTTGGCCATGATCGTAATGATGCTACATATTGAAGTGCCTTAATATAGAGGCTAAACCATACTTCATTTAGGCATAGTAATGAGGAATATACATTGGTCTAGTCAAGAGACATGGCATTAAGACAATACATAACTAAGTTAGGTTACAATGTAAGGCACTATTTCATAGGGAGAATGGAGAAAAAAGAAAATGGTGTTTGAAACCAATTTGAAAGGTAAAAGATGAATTAAAATTTAGAATTTTTATATGTTTAGCATTACATAATAAGATTCTAACTTGGGATGTCTTGTGGAGATGAGAATTGCAGTGACCTTGTATTTTTGGTTTATGTAAACAAGACAATGAAACAATTAACCGTATACTAGTTACCTATACTTATGTGAAGAATTTTGGGCTAGATTTATTTCTCTAGCCAAAGGTTAGGAGAGTTGGAAGGATTGAACATTATCAGTATGCATGAAACATTAATTTGAGGAACGCTTGGATCATATGGAAATATGGTTAGCTAGAAAAGCAATTACCTTCACGAAAAAGGAAACATCTATATTCCAAGTTTGTCATCAAGATAATTTTATTTATGAAGGTATTTTTTTAGTTGGAAAGTTAAAATATCAAAGGAATTTTATTATTATTTGGTAATTGACATGCATATTCCTTAGGCATTTTTCAATGGATCGAGTCAAAATATGCAAGGGACATGTAGAAGTGGTGGGGTGATTTTCTATTCTAATAATCATAAATTGAGCTTCAAGGTTAGGCTAGGCGAAAGAACAAACAAATTTTCTAAATGGAATTATCTTTTACTAATTATTAGAATAACTTCAGAAGAAACACTAACATAAGTATAGGTCTTTGGATACTCTAAGCTTATTTGACTAGGTAAAAAGTGACATAGGTATGCAAAATAATATTCTCAATACCCTTGTTTTCCCAAATTATTAGAAATAAATTTCACAATAATTTATTTTACTCATATCTACAAGAAGCTTAGTATTCATGTTTATGAATGGTCAAAGAAAGCTCCATTGATGAAGGAAAGTGAGATGGAAATAATGGAAGAGAATGTTGTAGTGTTTATCGATCATGTATCTCCCTTTATGACTAGTGGATGGTAGTCAATTACTTGTTAAAGCATGTTGTGATTGGGTAGAAGTCCTTATACTATTTACTAATGTAATTCTTAGTTTCCTATAGATGATGGCTTAATTACCCTTTTTTTATTATGATGAAAATGATTATATGAGAGGAACCTCAATCTTTAGGATGTATTTTTTCAAAGACTTTGTGAAGTCATGCCTATGTTCTTATAAAGTTGACTGAATTATTTATAATGTTTTAGTGTAGATACATAATGTATTATTAAGTTTCCACGAAATGGAAATAGTATAATCTTTTCCTTCAATACATGAATATGGTTTTTACTACAACCTTCCTTGGTTACATTTTTCTTTCTAATACATAAATATTGTCCAATCTTTTAAGATACTAATTTATTTATATGAAGGATGTTCTTAAAGTTGGAATCAAATTGGTTTATATTTATTGTGGTTGTACACTACCACACTACACCAAAATTATAGAATGCAATGGATAGTAACACTTAAAATAGATGTATTGAGCTTCCATATATGCAATGGTAGAACACAAGAGTTTACTATCATGTAATATTAGAATTTGCAATTAGACAATGTTGTTGTGTGTATGAGTGTGATATTAGACTTTTGTTGCAAATTAGATATTGTTGCAACAAAATTCACACACACACACACACACACATGACAATATCTAATTTGCAAAGAGATTAGGATAATCATGTTAGGTAGTGCAATGGAAAAATCTAAAACATGGACTTGGTTTACACCACTGGATTAATACTCCTTCCCTCTACATTAAAGAATGGTTTCCCTATGAAATCTACTTGCAAACTCTTTGCTTCTTGCAACCATTATTTTTTCATCCAAAGTTTCTAAATACTCCTACTAGATTCTTGTGAATTGTTGATTCCTAAACTCCATTATGCAAATTTGACCTCTCTTTGATTTGTGAGTATGGTGCACAACATAGGCGAAAGTGTTACTTAGATTCTAAGTAACCATGTCCAGATAGTCAACATAAATTATATGATTTTTCTCCCTAACTTTAAGGTACTCCTAGCTATTGGTACACATACAAGAACTATAATTTGGCTCAAAATGTTATGGTGTGATCATATGCCTTGACAAAGTTTAAATAGCTCCCCTTATCTAACTTGAAGGTTCATATATTTACACTTGGTTCTTATGGGTATCTTTGGCAAGGAAACCATCTTTCAAGAGGTTTTTTTCATTCTTATGCCATTATAAACATTAATGGCTTTTTTTTCATATATATTCGACCTAAAATATCAAAATTCTTGGCTAGCGAAGACATTCATCTTATTGCAAACTTGAATATAAGTATTATTTTCACATTCATAAGGGATGACCTCTACTCAAAAACATTGATGAATTAGGAAATGGATTTTCAAGAAGATATTATACACTTATATTTGGTTGATAGAGCAATGACACCTTATGGAAAATACTTGGTTGACTTGGGAGGCTCTTATTATTTGGTCATCCTCAATGGTAGTAGATCCTTTCCACATTCTAGAGGCTCCACGTTCCTTCCTTTCATTGGCGGCTCTTATATTTCTGACTATGTTCTTGCTAGTATGGCCTTATATTTAGAAATATAATATCTTCAAGTATATTCTCCCCTTCACCCTTGACTTAGAACACTACTACAATATAGGTCTATTTTTCCAAGCCTATTTTTCCAAGTTCATTTTTCCTTTTTCTAGCATGATTTGGAAGTTTCTAATATGAATTTTGTGTCAAATTTTCATCAAGGTTATGTTGCTTTGATGATGCTAAAAACATTTCATAAAGTTTATTTTTATTTTTTTCACATTTGTGTCTACTAGCACCATGGTTTTTTTTTTCCATCATATCTACATCACTAAAATTGAGCATACATCATAGTCCTTGGGCTTGTGGCATTTCTGCATCAAGAAACCTCAAAATAGCATTATGTACATAAATGCATATCATATTATTAATGTGTGTTAGTGCCATAGTAATATATTTGATGAAAACAATTATGTATTATGAAATTTGTTAGATGCTTAACCCTAGGGATTATGGTGTATTCTAAACATTATAAATCTTATGGTGTAGGAGAAATATCAATAGTGGTAGAGGAAATATGAATAGTTATCTGACCTATTGAAAGATGAAATGGAAAATGTCATATTTCAACATATTTCTATGTGGATCACATTAATAAAATCATTCAAGCCTAGAGTTAGTCAAGGATTGTCATAGGTATCAAAGCCTTAGCTTTTTGGATAACTCCATGATCATGTTGGCTCACTATTTCCTTTCTCAATAATTTGTTTGTTGCATACTCTTTTGAGTTGCTTCACTTCTCTCCACTAGACATAATTATCCATAATTATCTATAATTTAGCCCCTGAATTTCCCAACATCATTCTTTTGGTACTCTTTTACTCTATGCCCTTGTTAGACAAAACATCTTCTCACCCTCTTTGGATAACTTCTGATATTGGAACCTCCAATGGCCCCATTTCTTGGACAAATTATATTTTTTCAATATGATTGGTTCTTGAAAATGACTATGGAGTGTAATGGCCAACCTATCCTTCTGAAGCATCCAATGGAGGCATGTTGTGAACATCAAAATGTCTAGAAAGCATAATAGGAAACCCCTCCATTCAAAGCATTTGTTTAATACCAATGGTTACTTTATGTGGCACCACTTGATAATAAAACCTACCAATCATGCTCCAATGATTAAATTGCAAGGAATAATGATTAAGTTTCATCTTGGAGCTCAAACGATTTTCCTTTAAATTCAATTCCTAGGATTGGATGGAAAAGAAGAAAAACCAACACATTGACTCTATATGGTTATGCACATCAAGATTTTTTTCCCTTTGTCAATGGTTGCTAGTTTCCAAGGCCCACCTTAATACTGTTCATGAATTCATGTATTCTAGAATGGAGGAATTTTGAGATTTGGAAGTTGTTGGAACCATTGGATTAAATAAAGTCGAGACTCCTCCCATATTTTTCAAGGGATTTCAATCATTCTACTATTTTTGGTTGTTTCATACTCAAATCAACAACTTCACTTGTGTTCAAACAATTTCAATTGAAGAGGAAGAATAAAATATTTATTGAACATGTATGATCTAATCCAAGGGCTTGCATGGCAATTGTTGATCTCATTTATTAAAAGAGCCATTGTAGAAAATTGGGATATGTTGATGGTGCTGGAAACACCAACATGTCAAGGGGATCTCCCCGGTAAGAAGTCCCAATTAGACCTCAGACCGTTTGGTGTAGGAGTCCCAGTAGTGGGTCGTAAGGTAATGTCTTGACCGCGATGTCACACAGAGGCAAGTAGAATAACTTTGTTAGCAACAAGGGTGTGACTGATGCAGTGAGTCAAGGAAGGTATTTTAAAGGTTCCAACACTTCGAAGGGGGAAGGAGGTGAAGGTGAGTTCCAGGTTGAAAGGGATCAGTCCCAACTCACCTAGGAACACACAACACAAAGGACATGCACAAATTTTGACGGAGCAGTCCACTTGAATGCAGAAGTCACATCATACAAGGTAAGATAACATGTACAACACTCACAGATTAGTCCAAGACAAGTGCCAAGTGAAAGGTCTGTCTGATGTTCGGCAAAGTAGTCGACACAGACGGTGACATCATTAACAACATATGCAACACATTAACAACATATGCAACACATTAACAACAAGATTCATATAATTGCATGTGAATCAATTCATACACAAGTATCTAAATTAAACAACATATATCATTAAAGAAACTAGAGCAGTCCAACTACAATAACAACATATGCATGAAAATGTGTTGGCTCTTATTATATAAAGAAATCTAAGTCACAATCATATAATACATCCATGTAAACATGCTAGCCCCAACAATGGAATGTTACAGCCACATCCATCTTCTCCCTCAAAGAGATGTACTAGCTCCATGCAGTGGAGAAGCCAAGGCACGTTACAATATTGTCCAAGCCTTCTTCAAGATAGTCTTACTAGAAGCTTGGATGACTAAAAGCCCTTACAATGAGTTATGAGGGACTATTTATAGCAAAGGGTGGGGTGACCCTTGACATTCCCCTTTTTGACAATTCAACTACCCTCATGACTCTTCACCTAAGTTATGGCTGTTACATCCAACCATTGACATTTGAATTACACTTGACATGACTCAACATTACAATGCACATGTACTCATGTGAGACAACATGGCTTGAGAAAGCCTTGCAAGACATCACTGACACTTCGTCCACTATGATGAGACAAACTCTTTGACGTGCTTGTGATGGTGAAGGTGGTGAGCTGAGGCCAAGCTTGGTCATCTGTGATGGTGTGCATGCCGCTCATGGTGACATCTTGTTGAAGCGAACTCTTGCATTTGTTGCAACCGGTGCATTGGTTCGGCCCCTTCATCCAACTCATCTGCTAACATGCGCATGGTCTTCTTGGGTATAGTTGAACCGGTAACACATTGATGCATAGTGTCTGTGCTGGTGGTCATGCACATCAACTTGCCGAAGTACATGTTCAGCCCCAATTGGATTTGATTCTTGTCTTCGCCTTCGTGAGTGTGTTGAATGGGTTGGATTGCATGCATGCACTCAACGACATGCATGCTGTTGAATCCCTTGCATGCAATCAAAAACACTTCTCACCATGTCTTCTTTGTGTCGGCTGCTGGGATGGATCCTTAACTTGTACGGGCGTAGTTTCATCCATGAGTGCATGTTGTGCCCACTGCTGTTCCTATTCCTATTGTAACTCATTCATTTGTCTGTGCAGCTTCATGTTCTTCCTAAGTTGCTACTTCAACACATGCAACTCCTTCTTTGTTCCATCTTCTACCTTCGCACAATCTTCATGTAATGTCGTCACTTCATAGCCAGAGTCTCCAAAGTTTCTTTCATCATCAATGGACCTGCTTCAGCTTGCAACTTTGTTCTGCCTCCATGTTGTCAACAACCCTCCTCTTGCATTCGTTGCATTTGGTATGCTGCCTTCAGCTGCTATTCATGATGTTGCTGCTATCATATCTTGATGTCCTTGTCTACGAACAACTTGATGTATTCGTGGGTAGGCAAGTCCATGGAAACTTGATCGAATGCATCCCCAAGTGTGCTATGAACGGTGTCTTCATCTCTGCTCTCCTGGAAACCATTGTACCTGTACTTCTGAGAGGTAGATGAACACCTGGGATACCTGGAGACATGGCAACACTCATGGCAAGTAATCTGTCAGTTGAAAACCAAAATTAACATGAGAACTGACTTGCAACATACTTGGGTGCATGATCTTGAAGGTTGCGCAATTTCAGCCAGGAGGTCAGGAGAACGACTGCCAATACTGTACAAGGCATAGTCTGGGCTGTTGGGAGACTGGATGACTACTAGAACTTCGTAATGCATAGTTTAGTCTCGCTACTGACTGCTGGGATTGTGCAATGTGCAATTCCAGCTGGGAAGAACTACTGGCCTAAGGACATATTTGCGCAATTGTTTGGGCCAAGTAGCCACTATCCTCCAGAAATGAGAAAAACGATCCTGGAGGCCAGTGTTGGGAAGGAATGCACAAATCTAGAGAGGAAGGTGAACCTTCCTTCCCCAGATTATGCAGTGCAGCCTTGGTGAAGGCAGAGTCTAGGCCAAGGTTGGCCCGACTCATCAACGGGCAACTGAAAGCAACTAAGATAGTAAATGCATGGCGACACTAAGTGATAGTAGAAGTGATTGAAAATGCATGAAAAACATGAATGAAAGATTCAAAAAACAGATCAACATGCATGTGGGTGAGGCAGTTTGTTGGTTGGGCGAACGTCCATGCAAAATAGTTTCATGCATGCGGTAGCGGTGAGATAATAATGAAAAATGAAACAGATCTAGGAAAAGTTGGAATACATGTAATCGACAACAAGCATTCAAAGAAATCAAGAAAACAGTACTGACACATGCGAAAACACAAAAAGCGACAAAAATGCAACACTAGGCATGGGAAGCGGGCTTACCACGAAAGAACTGAGCTGAATGTGTCGACTGCTCCTAGATGTGATGTGGGATGTCAGAGGTGTAAGGTTGATGTGAGGAATGACCACTCTAGTGTTCGACTGATGAGTTTTGATAACATTGAGGTTGTGACGCGCATGCCACAAATCTAGGGGAACTGACACTTGATGGGAGGTTTCTGAATTGCTCGTTGCATGTAACCTCCAAATGATAAACATAGATCCCCGAGACAAGGGATGCATTTGCATGCTACCTTGGGAGAAACAACTTATGCATTCAAGTCTATTTTGATCGGTCCTAGAGCGAACCGGTCAACTCAGCTGTATATGCAAGAGGCTGTTCGACTGCTTGAAGGAAATGTGCATTTCTGGCTGGCAGTTGGGCTGACTGCCTAGGAGATTTGCACAATTTCTGGGTAAAGCAACTAACTGCTGCCTAGATTTTCCCAAATTGTGGGCTAAGTAGCCTTGCTGGGGAAATTTGTGCAAATCTTGTTGGGAGTGTTGGCAGGCAGGATTGTGTAATTCCGGAGTCCAGCAGGCTGCCAGAGAGGATTGTGCAATTGCTGGAGGGAAGGATGGTTTCCCTCCATAAATGCGCAATTTTCAAGGGAAGATTCTGAGCTTGCAATTGGACTAAGTCCAGGTGAACAACCTATGAGGGGAATGGATCAATCTATGACCGGCAAGCTGCCTTTGTACAAGAAAGACACTGAAGCTTGTGAACTTGACGAAGCAAGGCAAGCTGCTGTGAAGGTTGGAAGGGAGGCTCCAAAACGAGGCTAAGGAAAAATTTTGGAGGGTGCTACAACACTTCGCGGCACACTAGTAGAAATCCAATTCTTTGAATAGACCTTGTTCATGAAAGGTAAGTCTAACATCTTTGGAAGTATTGTTTAGTTTTAAGCTCATCTTGGTTTCACACTAACTTGATTGTAAGATGTAGCATCTTCAAACCCTTGGTCGATTGACACACATTCCAAGCCCAGGAAACACAGTTGTTTCGATTGGGGTTGAGGGTTATATAGGTGCACAAGCAGTATAGTCGTCAAAGTCTTAGTTTCATCTCTAGTTTTTCGCTACTACCAACAGGCCTGGACAATATCCTAGTGGAGTCACATAAGAACACAAGCATGGCTTCGCTACCAGTGAGCCTAGTTAGTACCTTGGTGAAGTTACTTGCATCACCTCCCTGCGCATGAAGCTTTTTTCTTCTTTTGCCTTATTCATTTTTCATTTTTGACTTTTCAAATTTTTTTTTTTATTTTTTTATTTTTATTTTTATTTTTATTTTTATTTATTATTTATTTTATTATTATTTATTTTATTTTATTTATTTATTTTATTATTTATTTATTTATTTATTTATTTATTTATTTTTTTTTTTTTTTTTCAGTTTTCACTGTGTATAACACTTATTCATTTTAGAGGTGGAAGAGGGATCCTTACTTATTGAGAGCAAAGAGGTTGTTCCAGCAAAGAAGTAGTTTATTGTATCTTTAACATGCCTGTTAAGGTTTTCCCCTTACCTTACTCTACTTGACTGAGCTAACAAGGGTTAACCCAAAAACAATCGACTAGAGAAGGTGACACTAGTCAGCGTGCAAGCGTTGTATTTACACCAAGGTTCACTTCGAACAGTATGTATTTTCCTTCGATGTATCATGGACTAAAAGTAACAAGCTCATCATACAAAGGTAAGATGGCAGATAACCAAGTAGTGATAGTTGTACAAGCCCTCTTGTAATTTACCTAGCTTGCTTCAAGAGTCATACATGGTTTCATGCAAAACTAACCTATGAATGGAACAAGTGAATGAACTAAAAATCAACAAAGCAAAGCAAGAGTAGAAGAAAAAATGAAATCAAAGCAAGTAAACAAACAAGCAAGCAAACAAATCACGTAAGAAAACAAGCATGCAAGAAAACAACTGAAATCAAACACTACTACTCCTACACTAACGGTACATGGGCTTGATAACGTGAAGTAATACTTCCAATGCAACCACTGGTGCATTGGTAGACCCATGTTGGTGAAGGCTTGCACTGCGAGTAACCCAGTTGTGTGAACCAGCAAGCAAGAAAGATATAACAATGAAGACAACCACACTTCGTGATTCAAAGTTCCCACGAGACATAAGTGAGTGCATGTGCATGATGGGCAGTCCGTAGACTTATCATGTTGCTGTGTGACACTACGTGCAACTTTGAAGCATAAGAACACTCTTGACTGTGACATACAAGCAAATGAAAGAAACAAAGATAACTTGTGTCACACATGAGTGCTTGCAATGTAAGACTCCTCCAATGCATGAGTAATGGGATCATGTAGTTCGAGTGGAGTAAGTAAAATCTGAGTGTTAGATTGATCTTGAGTGCATATAAATGAGTGATGAGGAGCCTTGAGTGTTTGAATTTTTTTTTGATCAGAAGTGAAACCAACCTTAGGACAGCGAGGGCCTAACGTAACCATCAGCTCACGTTGAAGTGCCTCGATGGTGTATGGGGTTTCGACTTTGTTGATAGATGGATCTTCGTAGACCAGTGGCTTAGACAGATTAACAATGAGTGAATCAACATCATGATCGGATGATGAGGTGAAGAGATTATGACAACCAAGATTAGAAAATTAAGGATGTTGGTCGACATCCTTATGGTTTGATGAATCACACAAAGGGGTAGATGAGGAGGAAGGATATTCAACCTCTGCATTTCCGGAAAAAGTAGATGAAAGATCAAGTGGATTTCCAATGAATGATTGGTCCTCTTTGTTGTTGGATGATGGGCTAACATACGGTGTGTCCTACGAAAGATCAACAATGGGTGCATCCGTAGATGAAGATGCACATGCAAAATCATGGATGACAGGTTCACCAACAATGTTAGGAAAGAACTAAGGGGGCTCGGACGAAAGGGAGTCATCCTTTGCCGAGTGTTGATGCTCAAGCTCCCACTCATACTCTTCATGAATGACAACGCATGTTGGTTGTGCAACACCAACTCCGTTAGTGGGTTGTTCCTCGTTCACAACAAGTGAACAATGTGTAATGGACGAACACAAGACAACATAATCCGGAGGAACACCGGGGTGTGAAGATGGAGGTCGTAGAAAAGAATGCATATGAGTACTCAAAGGAATCACAACCAAATATACATGAAAATTAAGTGAAGTGATGTTGGGAGGGTGTGAAGATGAACAGGTGTGTGAGCATGATCCTCAACATCACTGGGCAGTGGTGGAGCTGTTGAATAAGAGGAAGGCAGGAAATCAGTTGAGGCAGTGCCCACTTCCACATGAGATTGCGCAACTCCATCAACAAAGAATGTTGAGTGAGGCTTGATCTCAAACTTTCTCTTGGGACGAGCATATTTCTTAAGGTAGTACTTGAACTGGTCCCAAAGATAAGCAAATTTCATCTGGCTCCTCGGAGATTGAAACTACAAGTCACAGAAGCGTTGCCAAAAATCAATAACAAATTCATGCGAAGCCCTTCGTTGCTATAATAGTTTATGGTCAAGATGGTCTGGATCAAAATGATAAAAAATGTCTTCAATAAGATCACAAAGGTGCTCAAATGAGTGCACGGTGTCAGCTGATAGGTTGAGCACCCAATGAAATGGAGATTTGTGAAGTGTGTATGCAAGCAACAAATCGACTTGTTCGTCATAAAACTCATCTTCCTAATGAATCATGGAAAGAAAGTTATGTAAGTGCTCAGGCCAGGCCACTTCACCTTCACCATTATACGTGTGAGTGGACAAGAGATCAAAAAAATTCCTCGAGATGGAGACATCTTCATGATTCGAGAAACACCTCGGGGGAAGAAGAGTGCAAGAATCCATGAAAGATATGCAAAGGTTCAAAACTGGATGAGAGGATACATCTTGTCATCAGGCCCTCCTTCTAGTGCCAGAAATGTTGATGGTGCTGGGCCTGCCAACATGTTAAGGGGATCTCCCCGGTAATAAGTCCCAATTATAACTCAGACCATTTGGTGTAGGAGTCCTAGTAGTGGGTCGTAAGGTAATGCCTTAACTGCGATGTCGCATAGAGGCAAGTAGAATAACTCTGTTAGCAGCAATGGTGTGACTGATGCAGTGAGTCAAGGAAGGTGTATGAGAGGTTCCAACACTTCGAAGGGGGAAGGAGGTGAAGGTGAGTTCTAGGTTGAAAGGGATCACTCCCAACTCAGCTAGGAACACACAATGCAAAGGACATGCACAACCTCTCTCGAAGTAATCCACTCAGATGCAGAAGTCACATCATACAAGGTAAGATAACATGTACAACATTCACAGATCAGTTCGAGACGAGTGCGACGGTTGTCATGGAAAGTTTCAAGTGAAAGGTCTGTCTGATGCCCGACAGAGCAATCGACATGGATGGTGACAAAATTAACAACATATGCAACACATTAACAACAAGATTCATATAATTGCATGTGAATCATTTCATACACAAGTACATAAGTTAAACAACATATATCATTAAAGCAATCAGAGCAATCCAACTACAATAACAACATATGCATGAAAATGTGCTGGCTCTTATTATATAAAGAAGTGTAAGTCACAATCATACAATACATCCATGTAGACCTGCTAGCCCCAATAGTGGAACGTTACAGCCACATCTGCCTGCTCCTCCAAAGAGATGTACTAGCTCCGTCCAGTGGAGAAGCTAAGGTGCGTTACAATAATGTCCAAGTCTTCTTCAAGATAGCCTTAGTAGAAGCTTGGCTCACCAAAATCCATTACAATGAGTTATGAGGGACTATTTATAGCAAAGGGTGGGGTGACCCTTGACATTCCCCTTTGTGACATTTCAACTACACTCATGACTCTTCACCTACTCTATGACGGCTACATCCAACCATTGACACTTGACTAGCACTTGACATGACTCAACATTACAATGCACATGTACTCGCGTGAGACAACATGGCTTGATAAATCTTTGCAAGACATCACTGACACTCGGTCCACTGTGATGTGACCAACCCTTTGACATGCTTGTGATGGTGAAGGTGGTGAGCTGTTGCCAAGCTTGGTCATCCGTGATGGTGTGCATGAACCTCATGGTGACATCTTGCTGAAGCGAACTCTTGCCTCCATTGCAACTGGTGCATTGCTTCTGCCCCTTTATCCAACTTGTCTGCTAACATGCGCATGGTCTTCTTGGGTAAGGTTGAACCGGAAACACATTGATGCATAGTGTCTGTGCTAATCTTCAAGTGTGTGTTGGTGGTCATGCGCATCAACTTACCGAAGTACATGTTTAGCCCCAGTTGGAATTGCTTCTTGTCTTCACCTTGGTGAGTGTGTTGAATGGGTTGGATTGCATACGTGCGCTCAAAAACATGCATGTTGCTGAATCCCTTACATGTGATCAACAACACTGCACACCATGTATGATCTATGTCAGTTGCTGGGATGGATCCTTAACTTGTACGAGTGTAGTATCCATGAGTGCATGTTGCACCCACTGCTATGCCTATTCCTGTTGTAACTCATTTGTCTGTCTGTGCAGATTCATGTTATTCCTGAGTTGCTACTTCAGCACATGTAACTCCTTCTTTGTTCCATTTTCTGCCTTCGTGCTATATTCATGTCATGCCATCACTTCATAGCCAGAGTCTCCAAAGTTGCTTTCATCACCAATGAACCTGCTTCAACTTGCAACTTTGTTCTGCCTCCGTGTTGTCAACAACCCTCCTCTAGCATTCATTGCATTTGGTATGATATCTTCAGCTGTTGTTCATGATGTTGCTCACCGTGATGCTGTTGTTTTCATATCTTGATGTCCTTGTCTATGAACAACTTGATGTCTTCGTGGGTAGGCAAGTCCATGGAAACTTGATAAACTGCATCCCCAAGTGTGCTCTGAACGGTGTCTTTGTCTCTGATCTTCTGGAAACCATTGTACATGTACTGCTGAGAGGTAGATGAACACCTGGGATACATGGAGACATGGAAACACTCATGGAAATCAATTTGTCAGTCGAAAACCAAACTGAACATGAGAACTGACTTGTAACATACCTGGGTGCATGATCATGAAGGTTGCACAATTTTGGCCGCGAGGTTGGGAGCTCGACTTCCAAGACTGCACAAGGAACAATCTGGGATGTTGGGAGACTGGATGATACTTGGAACTGCACAATGCACAATTTAGTTTGGTTGCTGACTGTTGGGATTGTACAATGTGCAATTTCAGCTGGGAAGGACTGCTGGCCTAAGGACAAATTTGCACAATTTCTTGGGCCAAGCAACCACTGTCCTCTAGAAATGCACAAAACAATCTTGGAGGCCAATGCTAGGCAAGAATGAGCAAATCTAGAGAGGAAGGTGAACCTTCCTTCCCCAGATTGTGCAATGCAACCTTGGTGAAGGCAGAGTCCGGGCCAAGGTTGGCCTGACTCACCGATGGGAAGCTGAAAGCAACTAAGACAGTAAATGCATGGCAACACTAAGTGATAGCATAAGTGATCGTAGTGCATGCAAAACATGAATGAAACATTTAATAAATAGATCAATATGCATGTGGGTGAGGCAGTTCGCCGGTTGGGCGAACATCCGTGCAAAACAGTTTCATGCATGCGACAACGGTGATATAGAAACGAAAACTGAAACAGAGCTAGGAAAAACTAGAATAAATGTAAATGAAAAGAAGCATTCAAATAAATCAATCAAACAATAGCCATATAAGTAAAAACAAAAAAATAAAAAAAAAATGCAGCAAAAGGCATGGGAAGCGGGCTTACCCCAAAACAACTGTGTTGACTGTGTCGACTGCTCCTAGATGTGATGTGGGATGTCAAAGCTACAAGGTTGATGTGAGGAATGATCTATGCAATGTCTGGCTAATGAGTTTTGATAACATGGAGGTTGTGATGCGCATGCCACAAATCTAGGGGAAGTGACACTTGGTGAGAGGTTTATGAATTTCTCCTTGCATGTAACCTCCAACTGCTAAACATAGATCCCTGAGACAAGGGATACCTTTGCATGATGCCTTGGGAGAAGCAGCCTATGCATACAAGTTTGTTTTGATCTGTCCCAGAGGGAACCAGTGAACTCAGCTGCACATGTAAGAGGATATTCGAATGCTTGAAGGAAATGCACATTTCTTACTGGGGAAATTTGCAAAAATCCTATTGGGAGTGTTAGCAAGCAAGATTGCACAATCCTGGAGCCCAGTAGGCTGTTAGAGAGGATTGCACAATTTCTGGAGGGAAGGCTAGTTGCCCTCAGAAATTCGCATTTTCAAGGGGAAGCTGCTCAGCCTGCAACTGGACCAAGTTTGGGTGAACAACCTGTGAGGGGAATGGATCAAGCTATGACTGATAGGCTGCCTTTGTGCAAGAAAGGCACTAAATATTGTGAACTTAACGAAGCAAGGCAAGCTGCTGTGTAGGTTGGAAGGGAGGCTCCAAAATTACGCTAAGGAAAAATTTTGGAGGGTGGTTGTAGCCGCTACAACAGGGTATAATGATTGTGGTTTATGGTAATGAATATTATTTTGGGAGAGGTATTTAGCACACTCCATTTGGAAAGAATCCTTATGGAAAAACTATGAAAGGTATAAAAACACACACAATCCATTTATTAAAGGAAGTTTTTGAAGTATATTTACAAAATATTAGTCCATGCTAAATAGTTGAAACTTATAGTTTGTTTCACAACTACACCAATTGCAACATTGGGTTAGCATGACTTTTGGTCAGCTATAGTATCCGAAAATTTATTCTCTGTTTCCTTGAGGAAGTGATGAACACTCTAATGAGTGCCTTATTTTTACTAATAATGCAACAATTAGATATCACTTTAATATATTGAGGGTTTCTTCAAGCTCCTCATTTAGGATGTTCCTCAGTCACCCCTATTATTGATCTAGTCACAAACCTATAAAAATTGGTAACATCACACTTACCTTGCCTTAATTCCTATATTTTCTTGTGTGATGTTCTATATTTGCTTGAGTTGCAAAGGAACTTGTTATCTCTTGTATAGACAACAGGGCTATAGTATTCACAAATTTAATGGAAAATTTGCGATAAGGAGGTCTTCCAAGAGCACGATCATCATCACCAGATGGGAGAACGTGAGATTATTAAAGCTAAAAGTGGCATCTACATGGGCACATAATTTTTCATACCTCTCTTATCATGATGAAGGCATGTCGTCATTTAGTCTTTTATGGGATGCTATGTTTGGACACATCAATTATGATAGTCTTTGTATGTTGAAGAAGACTTGTCTTTCTAGTTCAACTAGAACTCTAAGGAATTTGAAGCAATGTGATGCATGTATCCTTGGTAAATATAACAAACATCCTTTTCATAATTCCATTTTGGGAGAATGTAGAAAGCTATAGTTAATACACTCTAATTTATGTGCCCCCATGCCTATTTTATCTACTTTTGGTACTAAATATATAATGAATTTGAAACATTATGTATAGATTAAAAATGAAGCACAATCTCATTGATGAGGCTCATCAATAGGTACATTATAAGGGTCACGATGCCATCCTCCAGCTTTAGAACTATCGCTTTCTCACATTTATTTACATTTTTTGTTATATTATGCTTAGTGAGAAGGGTAAAAATGTTTGCTATGTCATGTGGCCTAATATGGTTTAATTTCAGGAAATGGAACATTTTTGAGATGATTTATATGCAAGGGCTCAATGTAGACAACAAGGAGAGATTCTAGGGGGTTGTCTACCTCTTTAACTCCCTTAATCAACCCAAGATCACAAAAGTATCTCTCTCACCAGCTTGAGGCCATTAGCAACCAAGTAAACAAGGTCATTAGCAGCCAAGCAAGTGTAGTTAATGAGGAATAAGATCCACCATTCTCAAGTTATGGGAGACAAACATTCCTATTTTCTATGGAGTTGCTAGTAGCTACCCTCTTGTATAAATAATCATGTAAAAGATCTCATTAGGATTCGAGTTTTGTTTTCAGCTAGGTAGTTATTGAGCTCAAGTACTTGTCACTATTATTTTTGACTATTATGTGATGTATTAGACATTGATTCGATGATAATGAGAAGTTTCTTATTGTTCGTCATTGAGTTAGTTCTAGAGGGATGACGCTCTTGGGTTTGGGCCCAACCCTAGTGGCTTAGGTCCCTCTTGTGTATTTGTATCTCTTTTTAGTTCAGAGTGCTTATTAGTTTCTTGCATTTCATTAGAGAATAATCCATCAAAAATCTGTGATTGCAACCTCTATCTCATCTCTCTCATGGGAGCATGAATAGAAGGATTTACAACCACAGTCCAAAAATATTATGTTTATGATTTATTGGAAGAAGGTTTATGTTAGTCATCTTATTTTGCATATGCTTACTGTAGCATAGGATAATTGGCTATATGCATGTGATGATTGTAGGGATGTTTGGATATGCAGGCAAGGGAACCTTCACCACCTCCATCTTGGGCTTCCTCACCTTCTCTTATGGATCCCATATTTTTTCCTAAAAGTTATGTCCAAAAAGATCATTTTCCTTGGTTCACCGAGAGCATCCCTCCTAGTGAAAAACATACCTTCCAAAGGCTCTAATCTTGGCTAGGGGCATTGGTCAGACTTCACTCATCTAATTCAACCTCCATCTACCTTTCCATACCTTGAATCCATCATTTACACCTCCTAAACCTTCTCGACAACCTTTTTGTAGCATTACAGGCCTTCCTGTAGCAATACAGGGCACTTGTAGCAACCTTATGTAGCATACATGTAACAACCTCTTTCTCCACCAATTTTGATTGTTGTTGCAATCTGGGCTTAGTTTAGAAGTATGTTGACCCCAATCTATGACTTCATGGTCAAAGGGAGCCCCTTGGCCACTCCAAACCCTACTTTTCCTTCACTACAAAAACATAATAATGTTAGTTTCCTTATCACATATTTGACACAAGTAGAACATTGATTTATATGCAAGTGTGAGATAGATAGATGATACATAAAATCTTGAGTTATGATTTGGTAGGTTAGGTTCTTGTCTGCAGTAGATTTGATAACTAGATGGTTAATTGTAGGATAATGTAGCTTCTTTTCTACAAGTAGTGTAGCTCTTATATTTTTATGAATTGATTTAATAGAATTTGAAAGTTGAAGTTAATAGCATTTCCTTTTTCATAGTTAGAGGTAGCTTATAAATTCAACCTTCATTAGCTAGTTTTCATTCTAATTCAGTAGGAGGAATGGTCTTGGAGCACTATTGATCAAATTTCCTAGTTGAGGGTGGCATGAGTAGAATCCCATCTATTGTGCATATAGCACTATCACCTCAAAATTTGTATGAACTCTAGGTTGATAAATAGGGTTGAGGAGCCCTTGGGAGTTGCAACACTCCTGGTGCAATACCAGGGCTCGTCACTTTTTGGTGCCATTTCAGGGGAGGTGTCTAGGTAGATGTTATTTCTGCTTAAGCATTGTTTTATGTTTTGCATACACTTTTGAAGAATTAACATAAAAGAAAAAAGATAAAAAATTCTTTCATGCCTCATAGAAGTGGAGATACTCGAGGAAAATTCTTACAAAAAACCCCCACACCATCAAGCAGTCAACCTTCACTCTTCTTTGGTGACTGTCAACTTCCCTCTCTGACTACAGGGGAGTTAGAAGACCCTCTAGGTGAGAAGCCTGAAATATTTTAAGAACCTATTAGGTAAGAATAATAACCCACTTCACCTACCCAAACTATGGCTGAAAACAATAACAATGAGGCTTTCCCTATTAGAGAGACTAATGGAGAGGCTATAATGAAGAATAAAAGCCCTACTTCCCTCCCAAACTTCCATGGCTTAACCTATAAAGATCATGATACCTTGATGTTTGAATTTGTTTTTGTGTGTAAGACCTATGAATATGCCTATAATGACCAGAAGCTGAAGTTATTCCCATCTACCCTTAAGGATGAAACCTTGCACTGGTTTATGGTTCTGCCTAGGGGTAACATCACTACATGGGCTCAAATGCAACAAGGCTTTAATAGCAAGTATAGGGACTACTTTAGTTCCAAAGAAACCAAGGAAGAAAGGTTTAGAATAATTCTTGGACCTGGTGAATCCCTAGAGGACTATGATGAGAGATTTCAACATAGTTATAGGTGGGTAGATGCACCCTTGACCATGAATCACTCAAACTAGTTCTTCTCCGAGGGATCAGGGAGGACATGTTGGAAACCCTCAACATGCTGTCTGGGGGAGATATCTATCATTTACCCTATGATGACATTAAAATTGCGTTCAAGAATTACTCTAGGGCTGCTAGAAATAAGGGTAGGGCTAGTTAAGGCTTAACCAGTTCCTCTCCTTCCACAACATCCATCAAGAATGATTTTGAGAACATGTTAGAGGAGTTTAAAAGTGAAATGTTGCATAAATTCAATTTGAAAATGGATACCATGCACATCAAGAGGAAACAAGAGGAAGTAGAGAGAGCCCTAGCTATTCTGTTCCCTAAATTCACTAGTAGGCACCCCATAAATGAATTCGCATTAAATGTCATAGAGGCCTGCTCAATCTGTGAGGAAAACCATGCCACATATAAATTCCCTTATTTTACTGGTTTAAAAGTTGTATACCAAGGGGTAGAAGGTGGGGTTGAGAACTTTGCTTCAAATGAGGCCTCAAGGACATCAACCATACTAGCAAGGCATGCGAGGTGTATCTTACTCTTATTACAATCCAAACTAGAATTAACCCTTTCCACCCTAGTACTCTACCACTCATCCATCATGGCATACACCCCCTTCTTGGCCTTATGCTCCTCAATATCCTCCTCAACCTGTCGATCAACTATTTCAGCCATATGCTCCCCAACCTTCTCAATAGAATGCCCCATCAAAAGGGTGGAGGCCTCAAATCAATTAAACTCTTGCTTTACTTCCTCCACCTCCACCTCAACCAGAACTCACTCATCCTGCTCCACCCAAGCAACCTTAGATGTCTCCTTAACCCAATCTGAACCCTAAGAACATGCAAGCACAACAGGTCTACAGTGGAGAGACATCTTATCCTACATATGCTGTGGATATCCAAGAAATCAAACTAAGGTTTGGAAGAGTTCTTCCAGATAACCAACCTTCAACTCCACCATCTCCACTTGAAGAAATTGAAGAGGGAAATGAAGAGAGTACCCTGAAGTAAATCCACCTCCTTTTCCTAAGATATTGATCCACCCTAGCCAACACACCCCATAAGAGATTGAACTCCTGGGAGAATGGAAGAATATTTGTGTTAAAATACCCCTTTTCCAAGATATTAAGGATGCTCCCATCTATAATAATCTTATCAAGAGAAATGTTTCAAACACCCTAGAAGAAGAAAAAGAGACACCCCCACCATCAATTTTATTAGTCAATTATATGATTTGATGCTGGGGAGAGTATTTTTTCCAAAATACTTAGACCCCGGAAGTCCAGTAGTGGATGGACACATTGATGGAATCATTTTCCCTCATAACTTGATTGATCTTGGGGCTTCCATCAATGTGATGACTAAAGAAACCGTGCCAAAACCAAACCTCCAAGGAGCTTTGAGAAATACCACTACGATGTTTCAACTTGCAAATAGATCCATAATAGTTCCTGAGGGAGTTATTGAGGATGTCATGGTCTCCATTTAATCCTGGGCCTATGCTACTGACTTCTTGTTTCTCCATCCCAAAACCAAATTCAATGGTTATCCTATCATCTTGGGAAGGCCATGGTTAGCCACTGTTGATGCTTACACTAGTTGAGGGCTAGGAAAGTGACCATTAAGAATGGACATTTGTCCAAACAATTGGTATTGTATTCTCCTACCCAGCCATCCATTGAGCATGAATTACCCTTGTGTCTAGAAGAGGAGGAAGAAGATGAATTGTATCATACAACATCCTACCCAATCTATACCCTAGATTTTGTTATAGGATGGGGGCAACTTGATGAATATGACCTCATTGACTAGATCTTTCAGAACCAACCTCCCAATACCATGCCTCTTGATGAGCTAGTGAAAGAATCTGAGAGTAGTCTTTGGTATGAATTATGCTCAGTTGACCCAAGTCTTGCCAATGTCAAAGTTGTAGAATTTGGCCCATCTAGAACCTTGAAGATTAACCCCTCTATCTCATCCAGACAAGAAGAGAAATTGTGCAAGATGCTGAGAGATCACTTAGATGCTTTTTCTTGGGACTATACGGAAATGAAGGGGGTACATCCCTTGATTTTTACTCATCACATCTACATCAAGGAGGGATGAAAATATGTGCACCAAACTTAGAGGCGAATGAACTGAGCCCTCAAGAACATAGTAAAGAAGAGTTACAAAATTTTCTGGATGTAGGGTTCATATACCCCATCTCAGATAGTGAGTGGGTGTCCCCTCTAGTCTTAGTCCCAATTTAAGAAGAATGGGAAGTGGAGGGCTAGTGTGGATTACAGAGAATTTAACAAGGCCACAAATAAAGAACATTTCCCTTTTCCTTTCATTGATCAAGTTTTAGATGGTCTTGGAGGAAAGAAGTTTTTTCCTTTCTTGGATGGATTTAGTGGTTAAAATCAAATCTAGATTGGCCCTGAGGACCAAGACAAGACTACATTCACCTATCCTTGGGGTATATTCACTTATAGGGTCCTCCCTTTTGGTTTATGCAATGCCCCTTCCACTTTTGAAATGACAGTTATGAGCATCTTTGTTGAGCTTGTTCGTGACTCTATGGAGATCTACATGGATGATTTCACTCCCTATGGGTGTGACTTCCTGGAGTCTCTCTCTAATCTGGGTAAAGTCCTGAGAAAATGCATTGAAATGAACCTCTTGCTAAGTCCTAATAAATGTGAATTCCCAATGAATGCAGGGACTGTCCTTGGCCATTCACTATCTCAGGAAGAGATACAAGTGGACCCAAACAAGGTTGCCATCATAAAAAGGGTCCCTACTCCTCAAAAGCAGAGGGATGTTAGGATTTTGTTGGGCTTAGCTGGCTATTATAGGAGGTTTATCAAGGATTTAATTAAAGTGGCTTCACAATTGTTTGGATTGGTGGCCAAGGACTTAGAATTATGATGGACAAGTAGCTACCAAAAGGCCCTTGAGTTCTTGAAAGAGAAATTTACCATTGCACCCATAATTAGGGGTCCCAATTAGTCTCTACCTTTCCATATCCATGCTGATGCATCAAACAAAGTTGTGGGGGGAGCCTTGGGGAAAATAGATGATAAGTTACACTATGCAAATTATTTCATTAGTAAAAATCTATCTAAGGTTGAATTAAACCACATTGTCACTGAAAAAAATCTCTTAGCTGTTGTACACTCCTTGAAGAACAAATTTAGGCATTATATCATTGGATACCAAAATTTTGAGCATACTGATCATGAATCTATTAGGTATATGATGAATAATCCTGATGTGAATTCTATAATTATTAGATAGTTTTTACTTTTACAACAATTTAATTTGACTATCATTAATAAGCTAGGAAAAGAAAATGTAGTTGTAGATTTTTTGACCAAACTTACTTTTCCTGCAGCTGATGAAGGGATGGTTGATGATTAGCTTCCATATAAGAACTTATTTTCTATCTCAGTGTTCTCTTCCTAGTTTGCTGACATAGAAAGCTACCTATTTTCTGGGATATTTCCTCCAAATCTGTCATCTAGGGAGAAAAGCATAATTGTAAGGAAAAGTTCCCCTTTCAGTTGGATTGGGGACAATATTTTCAAGCTGAGACCAGATCAAATTTTAAGAAGATGTGTCAGGGAAGAGGAAGTATTTGACACCCTCTCAGCCTACCATGATGGGCCCTGTGGAGGTTGCTTTATTGCCAAGAGAATTTTTTTTAAAGATTTACAGGTTGGCTACTATTGTCCCACTCTCCATCAAGATGCAAGAAGTTATACAAGTAGATGTGATCAGTGTTAGAGGATGGGGAAACCCACACCGAGGGATGAGATGCCTCTACAACCTCAAGTGGCCTTACAACCATTTGACAAGTTGGACATGGATTTCATTGGGCCAATTGATCCATCATCAAGGAAGAAAAAGTGCATTCTTATGTGCACTGATTACCTGACAAAGTGGGTCAAGACAAAGGTTGTCAAAGCAACAACAAAGGAGAAGGGGGTTGAATTCTTAAAGGAAAATATTTTCTACAAGTTTGGGTATCCAAAGGAGATAGTCACTGATCAGGGGGCTAAATTCACATCACATCTGATTGAGAATATCCTAAGGTGGCATAATATCAAACACAGAACATATACTACCTATCACCCTTAGGAAAATGGGCAAGTAGAGGTTACAAATAGGGCATTGGAGAGCATCCTCACCAAGGTTGTGAGCAACAATAAGAGAGATTTTGAAGGTAGATTAGTGGAGGCCACTTGGGCCTATAACACCACTTGGAAGACAACTATTAGGTTCAATCCATATGATCTAGTTTATGGGAAGAAAAATCTGATTTCTATTGAGTTTGAGTATAATTCTATGAGAATGGGAGCCCAATTGGACTTAGATGTCACCAATGCATAGAAAGAAAGGCTGCTCTAATTGAATGGCTTAGATGAGTTCAGAATGTAGGCCCTCCTACACACTAAAGTTATACAATTTCAAAGGAAGGACTGACATGATTGGCATATCAAGGAAAATGTTTTTCAAGAAGGGGATTGGGTGTTATTATATGACTCTAGGTTCAAGGATTTTAAAGGAAAACTGATGAGAAGATGGTTAGGCCCATAGCTGATAGAAAAATGTCATGACAATGGAGTTTTTCAAATTAGGACCATTGATGAGGAAGGTATCCCCTTGCTTGTTGTTGGGAACAAGGTCCCCTAAGGATAGTTTTGGGGTTAAAAGCCCATGTTTTGGGACAAATTTTGTAATAAAGTTGTAAAGTCTCCACATTGTGTGGTCGCAGAGCACGGAGGTGTCAAGGGCCACAAAGGGTTGTTCGCCCTTATTTTGTAAAGTGTAAAGTCTACTGTAAAGATGCACCCATGGTCCGTAAACCATGGGATTATATAAAAAGGAGCTAATTAAGTAAGCTCTAGGTAGTCAGAAGTAGTGAGTAGACAATTTTTGGAGTCTTGGTGTTTCGAGTCTTAGCTAGGTAGAGGCTCTGTAGCTAAGTGCGTAGAGGCTTAGGGTGGAAGTCCGCAACTGAGTGCACAGACCCTTGCAACTATGTGCACAGGGTGGATAGAGTCTGTATTAACTGAAGATATCAATAAAGAGAAGTATTCTACAAGTTCTATGTATTTATTTCCTATTACTGCATCTGGTTATATTGTGTTTTGGGTTTAATTTATAATGTTTATGTGATGCTTGAATATATTTGATTATATTGGTTAATTGAACAAAAGTAAGAATATCAGTTTACGCGGTGCTAACTATGACTGTTTAGTAAGATAACTAAAAAACTTAAGATAACCTGGGAACATATACAATACACTGCCATAGTAGCATGAAAGTACCTAAACCGCGGGTTGAGGTTGCGCGAAGGTCAATCATACACCTTCGTGGAGGTACTGAAGGGCAGAATAAAGAGGTAGACTGACAAAGCCATAAAAGCTTAGTGACCTATGCGAAAGTAGGAACAGAGGGTATAAACTGACATCACGACCATCCCAGGGTGCGGAAACTTGGTTCCAACATCCCCCCATACTGCTTCGGGTGAGACTTCAGTCTGCGCTCCGCGGGTTGATGCCAAAAGGGCCAGTAGCGTAAGGATTTGTTTGGCTAACTAACACTGAACTTGGGTCAGGCCCCACACAACCAAAAAATGGTTCCGTTGCTGGGACCGGAATCTACATAAGAGATGTGTGATGTCATATCACTGGAATCCAACTAAGAAAGAGGTCAAAGACTGGTTGGATAGGAAGATTCAAGAATTCACAGTGCAAGAGAACAAAAATCCATGACTGACAAAGGAACAATGGCTGGACAGGTACCTGTATACAGAGATCCACGAGATCTTTTTCTGTTCCTTTCTAGTTGAGTTATACGAGTGGATCGTGAAGCTAGTGGATAGCCAAAGAAGGTGAAGACTTGACGGTCCTATTGTCTGGACCCTAGAGTTAGTACAAAGACTAGAAGCCTTTGAGCATAACATCACCTGTGTTGTCGATCATTGGCTCGATCGCATCATAGGAGGATTTGTGACTGAATTCGTGGTCGATACCTCTGTTAGTTATAGTGAGGCGGAGTGGCACTTTTTCAAAGGTAAGTACTTGAAGTCTTTAAATACCTGGATTAAGATGTTATTGTGTAAAAAACAGGTTATGAAACTACCTTGATGTTTGGAGCTACATGAAGTGGAAAGACTTACAGGAACGAAGGAAGAAAAGGTCTTAAATATAGCCCACTGATTTCACCTTTGTTGGGTGATGAAGAGGGAGTAGCGCAGGCTTCTATGCAAAGTGTAGTTCAGTTAATAAGATAGGGATTCCCATAGCTGCCACCTCCACCTACACCACCTCCAACTTCACCACCATCACTTGCAACTTCAACCACACCACCACAATTCATCATGGAAAATTCAGTGAAGCTACCTTTGTTTAAGGGCTTGGGAAATGAGGACCCGTACCAGTTTTGGTTCATCGTGAAAGTTGTATGGGAAGCTCAGGGCATCACAAATGACCACATGAAGAAGGCAACATTGGTTAGTGCTTTGTAGGATCGCGCACTAACCTGGTACATCAAGTACTCTAATGATAACCCAAATTCTAGGTTGGCAGACATCCAGATCACGCTGAATAAAGAATTCAGTAAGCCTAAATCTGAGGCATAGTCTATTGTGGGGTTCAAGGAAATTGCGATGAAACCAGGTGAGACACCTTGGGAATTGGATCAAAGATTGAAGTGTAAAATCCATGAAGCTAATATGAACTTAATAGATGGATAACATCGTGAATGGTTTGTGGCTTCGCTCCTGGCTCACTTAAGAGTTGCACTGTCACAACAAAAGATTACCACTCAGGCAGAGGCCTTGGAGATTGCAATGAGACTGCATGAAACACTGATGCAAGATCTGAATCTGTGGGTTCAACAAATCCATGCGCAGTTGCAAAATATTTGCCTTGAAATACAAAGTTTGAACTAGGACAGAACAATTCGACCAAAGATGTGGGAAGAGATATGGTGCCTGAAATGCAAAGGTCAAGGGTATGACAAATACCACTACCCAGTCTTTGCGAACTATATTTCAGGAGGAGGACTGATGCCTTTGAGGCTGGAAGCCCAAGCAAAACCGAGCACGGGGCCTGCATTGTGGTGCACTATATGTCAGATAGCAGGGAAACATACGATGAATAATTGCCATTTGTTGCAAAAGTTTGTATAAACAACACAACAATTGTTCTGCAACTTCTGTAGGTTGGTAGGATATGATGAGTGCAACTGCTGAAGTTATGAATTGATGATGGATAGAACACCCACCTATAGGGTTCAAGTAGAAACGTGGCCCCCTGAGCAGAGCATTGGGATGGTGCGAATAGGCTTTGAGGGGGCAGACAAGGGCGAGGCGGAGGAGGACTTGGTAGAGGTCGGGGACAACTAATCTTCTACAACTGTGGAGGACCAGGACACTTTTCCCATGAATGCACTAACCTGACGCGACCGTCGTGAAAATATTGTACTTAGTTTGATCATGAGACAGAGGATTGTCCTACGCTGATAGTAAGGATACGCGACAAAGGGGTGCTACCACCTCAGCTGACTCATAACCTGCAGATGATGAGGTTTGAGCCTCACAAAGAGGATCCAAATGTGAATACAGTGCTCTGAAGTGGAATTGCAATGGGTGATGATAAGGGTAAATAGATCGAAGAAAACACATTGGCTCACAAAGCTCCGGCGAAGGAAGCTAAGTTTGATTTAGAGCGCGCATGCAAAACATTCATGGAAGAAAAGAAGAGCTTTGCTAAGGCCTCCACCTCATGAAGTAAGGATAAGCCTGACTAGGAAATGGACCCTTCTATGCTTACGATCTTTCTATAAACCTGCATTAAGCTGTTGCATGATAGCAAGGCTGTGAAGGGGTTATAGGAACTTATAAACAGATGTGCCGGAAACACTACGGGTGAACCACACATTGTATGGAAGATTGGTAAGCATAAAGCAAGGACGCGACGAGAGATGAGACTGACCACGGAGATAGGAGAATATGAAATGGATCAAGTTATTTTGGATTTGGGGTTAGATACAAACGTTTTAACAAAGCAGACTTGGGAGCGGATTGGAAGACCCACGCCGCAATGGTCTCCGATTCAGTTAAGGATGGAAAATCAGCAAAAGATCATCCCCATGGGGTGGCTGCAAGGAGTGACTATAGATATTGAAGGCGTGAGTGGATTGGTTGACTTTGAAGTAATAGAAATTGTGGATGACAGCAACCGCTACCCTACACTCCTTAGCATTGATTGGGCTACTGACATGAATGGGGTAATCAACCTAAAGAAGCGAATGATGATATTTGAAAAGAAATCGCTCCACATAATAGTACCCCTATATCTTGCTGAAGGATTGCGTTATACTGAACCAGTCCGCGATTATGAAAGAGATGACGATTTGGATTGTATATATAATATAACAGTGTGAGAGCAAGATTGGGTGAATCCAATAGCAGATGGATGAATTACATGGGATCGCGAGAGTTCCTGCACCTCAGACTTTGATGAAGAATTAGAGCGCTGGCAAAATCGGCTACATGAAGTAACCACACTAAACTATAATATGATGACCCGGTCGCTGCAGTGTGTATCATTAGAGGTAAGAGATATTCCCACTTACGATGGCTTGAATGATGTAGATGTATTTTAGGATGCATTTGAGAGGTAAGTACCAAAAGAGCAGCGCTTCCAGGCTTTGGATTGGGCAGTGCGCGCTATGCCTACAAGATGGTGGGGTACGCACAAGGGTAGCTTTGATGATTGGTGTGAGTGTAGGAAGATGATGAGAACATGCTTTGGGAAGTTGAAGATCTGAATGATAAAAAAAATATGGTGGGAAGGATGATCCACGCACACACTTGGCCAAATGGGCTAAGGCTTATGGAGCAAAGTCCCAACCTGAGTGGGTGCAGTTGTTATGTCACACCTTGGAGGTCATCCCGATGAACTGATACTTGGAAATAGAGCTCTGCCATGGTATAGGTGAGTGGGATATTCTGCGCGAAGGATTCATAATGACGTTCAGCTTTGAAGACGGGTTTGATTGTATTGACAAAGCGCTACAAGAAGTTAAAGCAACAATCTTTAGGATACCATAGGATTGATTCAGATTTAAATTGGAACGCAATAAAATACAGATATAGCCATAAAGACAGATATGCAGTGGAAATAATACTTCATTTCATTACTGTAAAATACTGAAATATGGTTACAAACAGAAATGGAAATAAACCAGCTAGGGCGATGGTAGCTTATCTCTGAGAAGAGATGTTGCGGCTACATGCCTCTGAACTGTGTTACAATGAGGCTCGAAGGCCTATTTATTGTTGAGAAACAATGGAAAACCCTTCACATTTCCAAAACCTAACCCTAGAAGATGAAACGCCAAATTGTGGGCCCTGTTTTTGGGTAAGTTGGTACATCAACTTCCCGGGGTCACGAATTGGTCATATTATCTCCGTTTGATGCGCATGATAGCCCGTTGGAAAGATCTCTCCGAGGACAATGACGAAAAATATGATTTTTTGTTACATAAGTCTTTGGTGGTACGTTTCCCAAAAAAACGTCGTTTAGGGCCTCAAAATGGCTCCGGAAGTTTAGGACCCGAAAAACTGCTAAAAATAGTAAAATGTGCTATAATTAAGGAAATTGAAAAACATAAACAAACAGTTATGGGGGTCCAAATGGGATAGGTGGGTGGCCACCAACATCCACCTGGATCAAGGATCCTCTGCATGTGATTCAACCCGATTGGACTACTTAGCTGAGCCACACGTTGGAATGCTATAACGTGACTGCTAAAGAAGAAGACGAGGATCCACAAAATATTAATATCCTTGAAATCGAGGGTCACCGAGAGGTTGAGGGACCGCATATCGAGAACCTTGATATAACCATGCCACTGAAAACGAAACAGGTAAATATTGGTAGGGAGGCAGAGTCCAAATTCGTGAATATTGGAGATTACTAGGATGGCACAATGGTGGAGAAGGTCACCAAATTTTTTTGTGAATACCAGGATTTGTTCCCTACCAAGTTTACGGAGCTAAAGTGGATAACAAGAGACCTGGGCATTATGAAGATCACGTTAAAACCTGACGCGAAGCCAGTTAAGCAATGATCTTACCATCTCAATCCGAAGTATAAGGAGAAGGTTCGCTTAGAGCTAGACAAGATGCTCGCGGAAGGCATCATTGAGCCTGTAGAAGAATATGATTGGGTAAGCCCAATGGTGGTATAGGAAAAGAAGCAGAAGGATGAAATAAGGATATGTGTAGATCTCAAGAAGTTGAATTATGCTTGCATACATGATCCTTTCCCGACTCCATTCATTGATGAGGTATTGGATAATGTAGGTGGCCAGGAAGCGTACTCCTTCACTGATGGGTTCTCTAGGTACCATCAGATCAAAATTGCGCCTGAGGATAGAAGCAAGAAAACCTTCGCGACTGAGTGGGGATGTTTTCAGTACACTGTAATGCCTTTTGGGTTGAAGAATGTGCTTGCAATTTTTTCACGCGTAGTCATTATTGCATTCAAGGAATTCATTCATAAGTTTCTAGAGGTGTACATTGATGACTTGACTGTGTTTGGGTTGGTAAAACGCCATGTGGCAAGTTTGCGCGAGATGCTAGATACTTGTCGAAGGTACCATATTGCGCTTAATATAAAGAAATTCCTATTTTGTGTTCATTTTGGGACTCTGTTGGGTCATGTGGTTTGTAGACAGGGACTGATGGTAGATCCTGTGAAGATCGCAGTGATAATTAACTTGGAGGCATCGAGGAGTGTAAAACAGTTGTGCGCAACCCTAGGACATACTGGGTATTACCGAAAGTTTATCAAGGGCTATGCCCAGATCACTGCATCTACGAAGAAGTTGTTGAAAAAGGATGTCACGTTCTATTGGAATGAGGACTATCAGAAAAGCTTGGATGTATTGAAAGGAAAGATGGTCACCGCGTCAATTTTAGTCTTCCCGGATTGGAAGAAGGAGTTTCATGTACATGTAGATGTGTCATGTATAGCATTGGGAGCAGTACTGACATAGGCTATTGGAGGAGAGTTGGACCATCCTATAGAATTCAAAAGTAGAAGGTTATCAAAAGCTGAGAAGAACTATTCCACCACTAAGCACAAAGGGTTAGCCGTGGTATATGCGCTCCAGAAGTTTAGACACTGATTACTGGGTGGACATTTTAAGATGTATACAGATCATTCTGTGTTGAAATACCTCGTCAATAAGTCTGTTTTGGGGGGAGAATCTGTAGGTGGTTATTGTTCCAGGAGTATGATTTAGAGGTTATTGTGAAGCCTGAACGACTGAATGCAGGACTAGATCATCTATCGCGCATTGAAACGACGAAATATCCCACTAATTTGGAGGAGGGATTGCTTTATGTGCATCTATTTGTAGTGTGCATCACAGATGGTCACTTTGAAGACATTGTACACTTCCTAATGACAGGAATCGCCCCGAAAGGCTACATCGTCCAGTAGAAGAAGGAGTTAGTGGTATGTGTGGCAGATTTTTCTGTCATTGCTAGACATCTGTACAAAATGGGATCTGAAGAAATATTGTGATGATATGTATCAGAGTTTGAAAGGAGAAGTATCCTCACGGACGCTCATGGGGGTGCTGTGGGAGGCCATTATGCAGGAAGAGTGACCGCGCAGAAGATTCTACATGTAGGGTTGTGGTGGCCAACCCTCCATCAGGATTCAAAAACTTACTACAAGGTGTGTGATGTGTGTCAAAGGACTGGTGGGCCATCACAGAGAGATGAGCTGCCTCGGAACCCACAAATGATTTTAGAAACTTTTGAGAAATGGGCGATAAATTTTGTGGGACCCATTCAACCCTAAGGGAAGAAGACGGGAGCATGGTACATTATCATCGTGACTAAGTATTTGAATCGATGGGCAGAGGCACAACCTATGAAGGATTGCACAGGCATGACTACTGTGAAGTTCCTCTTTTAGTATGCACTGATGTGATTTGGGTGTCCAAAGATTTTAATGAGTGATTGTGGTACACACTTTCTGAACGAAATGATCGGTGCGCTAACAGAGGAATTTCAAGTATATCAACAGAAAACCATGCCTTATAACCCATAGGCTAATGGGATGGTGGAAGCATTCAATAAGGTGCTAGAGAGCACGTTGATCAAGGTTTACAACAATTAGCGAAGTGATTGGGACCTACGCATACCTGCAGTTCTATGGGCCTATCGGACGACATGTAAAAAAGTTGACTGGACAGACACCCTTTAGGACTGTATATGGTGTTGAAGTAGTGATGCCCATGGAATAAATTGTCCCTAGTCTATGCATAGCAGCACTAATGGGTATGACAGATTGCGGAGCCTTGGAAGAGAGGCTCACACAGCTAGCTGAGCATGAGGAAGAGAGATTTCTAGCTGGATTTCACCAACAGGTCCACACGCAGCACGGAAAAGCATGGCATGATCGACACATTAATCCATGCACCTTTAAGGTAAATGATTTGGTTTTGTTATATGACAACAAGTTTGATGAATTTCTAGGGAAATTTAGAATGCACTGGTTAGGGCCCTATGTCATTAAGGAGATTACCGACAGTGGAGCAATCCAGTTGGTTAAATTGAATGGAGATCCCTTCCCAGGCAAGGTGAATGGTAGCCGATGGAAGCCATACAATGGTGATCCGGCCAGGTGACTATATGAGGGTAGCATAGTCTTAGCACTCTAGGCAGCTGAAAGGAGGCGCGAGACTATAAACTACACTGCCCGGGTTGGGGAACTGTGCAATTAGAGGATTTTTTGGGATGAGGAAATGTCATAGGGTTCTCGATAGCGTGAAAGGAGTTGCACTACCTAGGGAGAAATCACACAGGTCAACCAGAAAGTGACTGTTAAAGTCACTGTTCATGATTTGAAAGTAGGAATGCAGCCAAATGGAGCGGGCAACCAGCATTTAAGAAAAACTTTATGGGTAAGATCCTTGGAAATCTACCTCCAGTCTGGCATTAATGAACTGAATGTGGGGGGAACAATTGGATTTGAATTCAAAATGCCTTGTAAATTATAGGTGGAGGCCCAACGAAAAATGCTTAGCATTTTGAGAATTGAGTTGTTGAGCTCTCAGGCGCACATGAACCGCGAATACTTCTAAGTTTTGCTAGCAAATTCAATATTTGAGACGTTGCCAAAGGAGACACAGGATTTTTTGTCTAACATCATGTAGACGCCTGCAGAGGCTATGGACACCAAAGCAGTGACAACCGAGGGGGCTATTTTGGAAGTTGTTATGGAGGCAGAGGAAGTTTCTCCAGAGGTTGCCGAGGTATTAGCTGAAGTTCCAAATCACCACAAACACCTAGACCGAAGCCAACCCCAACCAAGAAGAGTGCGAAGGATAGAAATGGAAAGCACACTACAATACCAGTGTGCGCATCACCGAGAAGAAGCCCATCAAAGGACAAGCCCATTGCATAGGAATAGGGAAAAGCCATTAACCTAGAGCTGGAGGAGGAAGAAATTGAGGACATCCCGATGGAGGATTAGGACTTGTGGGTAGAAGTGGAGGAAGTTGAAGTCCAGGGTGCTTACCCTATCACTAGGTTTCCCAAGTATGTCCCTCCATGCAAGGGTAAGACCAAGGTGCCAAAGGACATTGACAAGAGCAAGGTCCCCTTGTAAACCCCTCTATTGTCAGACGAGATTGTCTTTGAAGGACCGTGCTTGGGGCGGGTTCCTCTATTAAAACTGGAAGATTGGGACTTAGCTGACCATGAAAAGTTCCCTCACTTAGCAACAGAGTAGCTAATGTGCTGCATTATTGACATAACCACCAGGATGACTGTATTGGAATCGCGGAAGTGGCTCAAGGGAGTAGATAAGGCAGGACTGCTCAACTTGCTATGGATGCCACACTACAATCGCACCCCCATTACAGTGTTGGTGCATGATGGGTGTCTATGGCTGGAGGAGCCAATAGCCATCATCGACAAATTGATCCATAGGATCATGCGGCTGCCCTACACAGGAGAAAATTAGGCCATGATGTTTGGTGGAAAAGGTGGCGAGCAGGCCCTCCCGGAGGCCATAAAGGAGAAATTCAAGCTTGTGAAGAAGCCACAAGGCTATTCCATCTCAAGTATCAGTGACCCTACAGTTAAGGTGGCCATGCAAATTTTGGCAGGAAAGGTTATGAGGAAGTGTCGCGCAGATGAAGTGCCGACACCAGTCGTTTCTCTTGCAGCCCAATGCGCTGAAGGAGTCTAGTTCAATTGGGTGCATTATCTTTGCAGTGAGTTCCTTGTGAACTGCCACGAGGCACATGAGCTCAACAAGACCTTCCACTATGAATGGCTCTTGCTGTCTATTGTGCTGGTAGCCCGGGAGCTACCGGAAAACAGTCATTTCCCCTCGGTCACGCTAAACCTGCTAGAAGTAGCGAAGTACGCTTTGCTATGGGCAACCAAGGATGCTCAGCAAATCAAGGACAACAATATCTTTTGTATCTTGATGGAAATGAACATCCACATGCCTATCAATCGCAAACCATGGTTGTCGCCTATTGTTTTTTCCAACCTGCATGGGTACACAAAGTTCAATGTAGCCTTTGACCATGTGTCAATCAAGGCACGGAAGGACCCTGTGCAGACATGGATTGACTTGCCTTACTTGGAAACGGATGACATAATTGATGCAGTACTTGATCACTGGCCAAAAGGGTGGCGCACTACCTCAGACTTGGTGGTGGGGGCGAGCAAGTCCGCCGCGTAGCACAAAAAGGAGGAGGCCAAGCTCAAGATGGTGTAGCCGGCCAAGAAGAGGAAGAAGGAGGCCGCTGATAAGGCCCAGGTGTAGTGCGATGTTGCCCAACAGACAGACAAACAGAAGGGCAAAACAAAGAGTGGCTCTGACAAAGGCGCAAGGTCGCCTTCGCTTGACATAGAGGAATAAACGAACGAGCAGACATAGCAGCATGGCACGGACCCACAGACGATGTTGGACCGTATTAAGCATCCAAGGGAATAAGAGAACGTGGGGTCAAAGAAGAAATCCAAGGCCACTAAGGCGTTTCTGGACCCAATCACCCTCATCGAAGGATATTTGCATGACATTGGAGACACGGTGCCGGATGTCACCGCGGAGGCACTACAACAGTTCAAGCAACAACAACAACTACTATTGGGGGCCATCCAGATAGGTCTGTAGGAGCTGCAGACCCACGCATCATAGGCTGGCACGATGTCCACCAGCCTCGCTATCGGTACTTCAGAAGCTGCTGAGATGCTGCATGAGAAGGTCTCCAGCGCGATAGTTTTGCCGGAGGGAGCACTGACCATAGAGAATGCAGCTGACAGGCCCACTGTCAGCACCCTCAATGGAGTGGGGTTGAACTTGGCAGTGCTCCCTGGTGAGGTGCTCCACCTATTGCAGGATGGAATGATCGCGCAGCTGAGGACTAGCAAACACCACACTTTATAGGTGATTGGTGAGAAGAAGATTAATAATGAATAGATGGCCCTAAAACGAGACTCTGCCATCGCTTCCATCACTTAGGTAACCGACTGAAACAAGCATATAGTTTAGGTCATGGAGGAGGCATGTTGAATGGTCCCAGAATTGGCCATTTGTGAGGAAGAACCGGTTGAGGTTCCCGTTCGCAAGCTTGCTACAAGGGTGCGCGACGCTCGCACAGAGTTGGCTAGGGTTCAGCAGGAGTTGAGCCCACAGATTGCAAATTTGCAGTTGAAGGCCCAACCTTCAACTTTGCCAGAAGTAAGGGAATAGTGAGCAGACTACACACAACTTTTTGAATAGTCGTTCGAGGTCCTGATGAGCCTGCAAGAGGATCCTAATGTACAATGGCTAGAGTTAGAAGCATGAGATCTACAATAATGCTATGACGAAGTAAAAGATACAACGCAAACTGTTTCTCTCACGAAGAGACTAGGCCAAACAATTGAAAGAACAGGTAGATGCAGTGCAACACAAGGAGGTAGTGTTGAAGGCACGCTTAAAGCCCTGGTTGGATGAGGCTTATTTAGTCATGACCTTTATTGAAGGAAAGCTTGCTACTCTGCAGGTGACTCAACAGAAGCTTCAGGAGAACAGTTCAGGACTAATGACCGAGTAGTTGGTTGAAGAAGCAAAGCAAGCAACCACACACTGAACTGCCCACGCACTGTCATCATACTGGTCGAACTAGGAGGTCTTTGCGCCAAGATCTCCACGCCCACAGAGTGAATAGAGGGTGAGTCACCATGTTTGTGTTGGGGGCCTGTTGGGAGCGGGTTACCCTAAGGACAATTTTGGGGCCAAAATCACATGTTTTGGGACAAATTTTGTAATAAAGTTGTAAAGTCTTTGCATTGTGTGGCTGCGGAGCGCGAAGGTGTCAAGGGTCATAAAGGGTTGTCCGCCTTTTTTTTGTAAAGTGTAAAATCGACTGTAAAGATCCACCCATGGTCTGTAAACCATGCGATTGTATAAAAAGGAGCTAAGTAAGTAAGCTCCAGGTAGTTAGAAGTAGTGAGTAGACAAGTTTTGGAGTCTTGGTAGAGAAGTCTAAGTGTTTTGGGTCTTAGTGTAGGTAGAGGCTTTGCAATTGAGTGCGTAGAGGCCGAGGGTATAAGTCCACAACTGTGTGTGTAGGGAAGATAGAGTTTGTATTAACTGAAGATATCAATAAAGAGAAGTATTCTGCAAATTCTGTGTATTTATTTCCTATTGCTGCATCTGGTTATATTGCGTTTTGGGTTTAATTTATAATGTTTATGTGATGCATGAATATATGTGATTATATTGGTTAATTGAATGCAAGTAAGAATATTAGTTTACGAGGTGCTAACTATGATTGTTTAGTAAGATAATTAAAACAGTTAAGATAACTTGGGAACCTATACAATACTTTGTCATAGTAGTGCAAAAGTACCTAGACCGCTAGTTGAATCTGTGTGAAGCTCAATCGTACACCTTCGCGGAGGTACTGAAGGGCGGAATAAAGGGGTAGACTGAAAAAGCCCTAAAATCTTAGTGAACTACGTGAAAGTAAGAATAGAGGGGTATAAACTGGAATCACGACCATCTCAGGGTGTGGAAACTTGGTTCCAACATCCCCCCATACTACTTTAGGTGAGACTTCGGTCTGCACTCCGCGGGCTGATGCCAAAAGGGGCTAGTAGTGTACAGATTTGTTTGGCTAACTAACACTGAAACTGGGTCAGGCCTGACATAGCCAACACTTGTCGATGGTTACAGGCTGAAGATATACAAAAATACTTATGTCTAAGAAAGAATTCATTAGTGCGATCAGTAGAGAAGTCAACGTGATTGGGAGTATCATATCTTCCAGTCCAAAACATTTTTAGATATATTTTTTTGAAAAAAAAGAAGAGAAAAATAAAAGGCCTGGATGAAAACCTTTATGAGGCATCTGAGGCCAACTCTTGGGTTGAAAACCTCTCTGAGGCAGCCTAGGAGAAAAAAAGAGAAGAAAAATAAAGACCCCTAGGTGAAAACCTCCCTTGAGGTTCCTAGGGAAGACATATAGGTTGAAAACCTCCTCTGAGGCAGCCAATGTGTCTCAAGAAAATGAAAAGAGAAAAGAAAATCCATAAGAAGAGGATTTATACCATGTTTTCTAACCTTTTTGTCACTTTGCAGGGTTATATACAGTGGCAAATTCCATGGCTACAAGGCCAAAATTCTCAATATTTCTTTCATTCCTCCATCCATCCACTTCCTATGCATTATCCACACTCATGTGATGACCTATCTCCACCATCCCATTAGCCTAAATTTCAAGTTTCACCTCCTCTTTGGAGCATTACAGGAAGGGCCTGTAATTGATACAGGAATGTCCCGTGGTGCTATAGGAGGGATATCTAAGGACAAGGACAGCCCAACACAGACCTTATGACCTTGAAAATAATGAATAATATTCCCCCATCATGGGCCAATATCCATCTATCATTCATCCATCCCATTTCACAAAAATTCACTCACTCTGCCCTACCTTTAAACAAAAAACACACAAAAGCCATTATCTTCATTTATACAAGCCTACACTACTCCCTCATGGTCCTAACATAGTCCTTGGGACTTGCTATGACTTCTTTCATCACCCCCATACATATTGAAGATCCCAGAGGAAAAGGAAAGGACTTCTACAGGAAGAAAACCTCCTCCTGTAGCAGCTTGTGTAGACATCATAGAAAGCACTGATGTTGTTTTTTTTCATATCATTACCAGGAGGAATTTCTAGCAACAACATATTGAAAAACAATGAGGTACCTTTACACACAACAAACACAACAATCAAGTATCATGAGGAGAAATTAAGAAATACATAGGAAATGAGCCAGCAAGTCAACTCCCTTGATGCCAATGATATGGCCCAGCTCCAACATGAAAATCCCTCATGAGGTAGGCACAGGTATGGAAAACTCTTACCTCCCTATGTGTGAATAACAAAAATGTGTAAATGTTGAGAGGGGATGTTTTAATATGCTGGAGGTGGCCAATTAACTTGGCCTCCCTTGGCTAGTAAAATAAAAGTGATGATAAGCACTCATGTAACGTGAATATGTCACATCAGCTGAGTTGGGATCATAAATAGTGGGTGTTGATTATGAGAAAAGGATCAACAGTTACTCAGAGTGGGGAAAATGGTCCAAAAGAGGAAACCTCATGTGACTTCTAGGTAACCGCAACGCTCCAAGCCTAAACCAAAAATGGAATATTATGTACCTGGGTTCGGGTTCTTTTGCATAATATCTCATTTAAAAAATAGTTAGGGAGAGGACAATCTGGGGATTCCATCGAGGAATTTTGAACCCTGTTATACAATTTCTACAGGAAGGAGCTACAAGAAAGGCTACAATTGCTATATGAGGGGAAAAAGACTGCTACAGGAAGGTTGAGAAGATGGAGAAGAGACATAGAGGTTCAGATTGATCTCCAAATTACCACCTTCATCCTAGACAAAAGAAAAAAAAATAAGTGGCACCATATCCTTCATCCATTCATTAGATTGCATGCAAATTTTACTTCAAATTATACAGGAAGTGGCAGTCTAATTGTTAAATTAAAAGGTCTTTTCGAGTAGTAGAGTGATGGGAATTTAGGAAATTGTCATTAACAAGGATTTTTTTGTTGGGTGTGTGTTATATTCCCTCCATGACTAGCCCCATGTGTAAATATAGGGGGTTAGAGGGGGGGGGGGAGGTGTAGTCAACCCCCCCTTCGTTTTGTTCGCCATAGTAGGGGGGGTCACAAGGGGGTTTGTATTGTGGCCGTAGCCCCCCGCACGGGGTATGGGGCATTGCCCTAGGAATATATTTTTAGACCCTATATTAGGTGGGTGCACCTACCTATGGCTTATTGCTTGGGCTTCACACATGGTTTTGGGCATGATGGTTTTCTGCCCATGGTATTTTGTAGATCCAGTCAAGGGAACTATGGCTATGTTCTAATCCATGGCTAATGGATTAACGTCTATGAATGCTTCAACATGGATATATATGTATTGTAACATTGAAGGGAATAATGAAAAATCAATTTGGTAGTCCCAGTTTTGGGATCCAGGGGAAAATATATGTGTATTTTTTTTTTTGTTTCTCGCCATTGTATATTTTCTATTTTTAAGAATTCGTTTGCAGGTAATATTTGTACAGCGTTAAAACCTACATTTGGTATCAAAATTGTTTCAACTTCAAGGGGACACCTTTGTTATTGACGGTTTTTTGCTCGAGCTTGTGGCAAATCCTGTTCAATGGGAGATTTGCAAGATCGATTCTTGCGGTGAAAGATTATGGTGAGCAGTGGAAAGATAGAGATTGAGAAATTTAATGGCTAGAGTTTTGAGTTTTGGAAGCTCAAGATGGAGGATCTGCTTGTGAATAAATATCAATGGATCATAGTAGATCTGGATACTGAACCAATGACTATGTCAGCTGAAGACTGGGCGAAGTTGGATCCGAAAAAAAAGAGCAAAATATTGTTGTGTATCTCAGATTCAATATTGTATGTATTAGGGGAAGCTACGATGAAGTCTTTGTGGGGCAAGTTAGGGACTTTGTACCAATATAAGTCTCTGGTGAATAAACTGTTCATATAGAAAAATATGCATAAACTGAGGATGAAGGATGAAGAATTGGTGAAATAGAATTTGAATGCCTTCAATATTGTAGTAAGCCAATTGTTATCTGTTGATATACAAATTTGAGATGAAGATAAGTGCATCAGTTTGTTGTGTTCTCTACTAGATTTATGGGATAGTCTAGTTATTGCAATAGGTAGCAATGCAACTACTTTGAAGTTCCATGAAATAGTCTCATCCTTGTTGTTGGAGGAGATGAGATGGAAAAATATGGAGAGCCAAAATGGAGATGCCTTGTTTGTATGAGGACGGTCCCAGAACATAAACAAAAATAAGTCCTTGAGTGGGAGATCTAAATCTAGAAAGAGATCTAAATCTTCAGGAAAACCTGTAAAGGTATGTTGGAAATGAAGAAAGGAAGGGCACTTCAAAAGGACTATAGATCTAAAGATCCTACGAAAGGAAAGGGATATGATGATGCTCGTTTTGTAGAGGAGAAAACCACCTCAAATGAAGGTGGGGATGTGTGCTTGGCTTCTTCTTCAAGTACACATGTAGATCATGAGGCATGGTTGATTGACTCAAGTGAATCCTTTCATTTCACTCCTCATAGGGAGTGGTTCTGCGAGTATGAGAAATATGATGGTGGTGATCTCTTCTTAGGGATGAAAAGAAGGCTAAAATATTTGGACGCAGAAAAGTCAAGCTGAAGTTGCAAGGTGGAAGGATTAGAACACTTCTGGGTGTTCTGCATATTTCTACATTGGCTAGAAATCTTATTTTTGTAAGAAAGATGGATGATGCAGGTGTAAATAGAGTGTTTGAGAAATATACCTTCAATATGGTTCACGGAGAACTGGTATTGATGTGGGGAGTTTGGATTGGAACTCTGTACAAGCTTATGGGTAGCACTATTATGGATGGGTGCAACAGTTCTGTGGTTCCTAAAGGTGGAGCATAAAATCTAGTTGTCTTTGGAGAAAATAGTATGCTATGACATCTAAGTCTTGGACATATTTGAGAGAAGGGTCTTTGAATACTTCATGGTAATGGTATGGTAGACAGTATGTCTAATTTCTCTCTGGATTTCAATTTCTGTGAAAATTGTGTATATGAGAAGTAGAATCAAGTGAGTTTCCCTTTTGGTGCTAAGAGTTCAAAAAATATATTAGAACTTGTGCAAAGTGATGTGTTTGGATCTATGTTGGTTCCATCACTAGGTAAGTCTATGTACTAAGTTTCATTTATAGATGAATTCTCAAGGAATACATGGATATATTTCTTCGGGAAGAAATCTGAAGTTTTTAATAGGTTTAAAGAACTTAAGGCTTTGGTGGAAAATTAGATATAGAAGAAGATAAAGATGTTGAGGATAGATAACAGTGGAGAGTTCTGTAAGAAGGATTTTGAAGAGTTCTGTAAGAAGTGTGGTATATCATGGCAGAGTAGTACTCCATATACACCTCAAAAAAATGGATTTGCAGAAAGAATAAACATGAGTTGATGGAAAGGTAAGAAGCATGTTCAATGGTATCAGGTTAGGATAAGAATTATGGGTAGAGGGAATGGAGACTGCATGTTACTTGGTTAATATATCACCTTCATCAACGTTGGAAGAGAAGTTTCTACATGAGGTATGGATTGGTAAGAAACCCTCTCTTTCACATCTAAGGGTATTTGGCTATGATGCATATGTACATGTTCCAAAGGAGAAAATAACCAAGTTCGATGATAAATATGAAAGGTGCATCTTTATTGGGTATAAGGATGGTTTAAAAGGTTATAATATTTGGTACCCAGAAACAAGCAAGGTTGTGTATAGCTGAGATGTGGTGTTTAGAGAGGTAAAATATGTTATTTAACATGAATTCCTACCAAAGGAACATGAGAAGATAGAGTTTGAGCTAAAAGAGGAAGAATCAGACTCTACATAAGAACATGAATTAGAATAAGAAGAGCCACAAACTCCAGTTGTGAGAGGATCAGTTCGAGAAAGAAGGCAGCCACAAAGGTATAGTCCATTTGCTTTGTGTTCAAAATTTTCTTTATCTATTACTGATGATGATCCCAGAATTGTCAGGGAGGCAGTAGATTTAGAGGATGGAAAAATCTGGAAAGAGGCCAGCGTTGATGAAATTGCATCTTTTTACAAAAATTAGGCTTGGGATTTGGTGGAGTTTCCAGTTGGAAGGAAACCCATTGGAAGAAAATGGGTGTTTAAGAAGAAGATAAATGCAGAAGGAAAGGTGGAGAAATAAAAAGCTCGGTTGGTAGAAAAAGGTTATTCCCAAGTGTCAAGAATTGATTTTGGTGATATTTTTTCTCATGTTGCCAAGGTAGCTTCTATTAGATTACTTTTATTTATTGTTTCTGCTTTTGATTTTGAGGTGGAACAAATGGATGTGAAGACAACATTTCTTCATGGGTATTTAGAAGAAGAGATCTACATGAAGCAACCTGAAGGCTTTGCAGTGAAGGGTAAGAAGTAACTGGTATACAGGTTAAAAAGGTCTTTGTATCGGTTAAAACAATCACCAAGGATGTGGTATCAGAAATTTGATACATACATGCAGGGAGTTGGCTTCACCAGAAGCAAAGCAGATCACTACGTGTATTTTAAATTAGATCGTGTTATTTATTTGTTCTTGTATGTGGAGGATATGTTTCTGATTGGAAATAACACAGAAATTATCTAGGATTTGAAGACCCAATTTTCCTCCAAATTCGACATGAAAGATATTGGTGTTGAAAGTATATTTTAGGCATGGAGATTAAATGAGATCAGGAAAAGAGGAAGATCTGGTTAAATCAGAGGAAGTATGTCAAGACAATACTACAAAGGTTTAATATGCAATATAGTAAACCGGTGAATATTCCTGTTCCTCTATGTGTAAAATTATCTGCAGAATAGTGTCCCAAAAATAAAGAAGAGGAAGAGGACATGTCCCGTGTTCTATACGTAAGTGCAGTTAGTAGCATGATGTATTCAATGGTCTATACTAGACCAAACATTGCATATGAAATGGGAGTATTGCGCAGGTTTATGTCAAAAACAAGGAATGAGCATTGGACAACAGTGAAGTAGGTTTTCAGGTATTTGCGTGGCACTAGTGGTTTGTGCTACCAAGGAAGACCAAGATTGGATAGAGTTGTGGACATTTGTGGCTTTGTTGATGCAGACTGAGCTAAAGATCTAGATCAGAGAAGATATACAAGTGGGTATGCATTTAACCTATTTGGAGGTGAAATTAGTTTGATAAGTAAGAGATAGTATGTAGTGTCACTTCAACTACAGAGGCAGAATACATGACAACCACTCATTCTAGCAAGGAAGCAGTTTATTTGCAGAGATTGTGTTCAAGTATGAGGTTAGTACAATGAGCTATAAGGATAGAATTTGACAACCAAAGTGAAATTTTCTTGGAAAAGAGCCATGCTTATCATTAAAAGACAAAGCACATTGATGTTCAATATCACTTTGTGAGGGATATGGTTGATGAAAAAAATATGTTGCTGGTAAAGGTGGACCTTTTGAAGAATATTGCAGATGCATTGACGAATTTTGTGGGCACTGAGAAGTTTTCTTGGCGTAGATAAACAATGGGCATAGTAGGGCTGGACCAATGACTAATCTCTCATATGGACCCATGTGGAAATAAAACAACAAGTGGTGGAATGTTGGATGTGTGTTATATTCTTTCCACGACTAGCCCAATGAGCAAAGACGAGGTTAGAGGGGGGGTGACCAACCCATGTTCATTGTTCCAGCCATAGCGGGGGGTCACAGGGGGTGGAAGCCCCCCCCTATAGAAAATTTTGCAGGGGGGTAGCCCCCTTGTATAGGGTTAGGGGCAGCGCCCCAAGAATTTTTTTGGACCCTATATTAGGTGGGCAGACCTACCTATGGTTTTGTGCATGGGTTTCACACATGGTTTTGGGCATGATGATTTTCTACTCATGATATTTTTTAGATCCGGTCATAGGAATTATGGTTATGTTCTAATCCATGATTAATGGATTGGGGTCTATGAATATTCAACATGTATATATATATGTATTGTAACATTGAAAGGAAATAATGAAAATTCAATTCGGTAGTCTCGATTTTGGGATCCAGGGGAAAATATCTGTGAATTTGTTTTGTGTTTCTTGCCATTGTATATTTTTTGTTTTTAAGAATTTGTTTGCAGGTAATTTTTATACATGGTTAAAACCTACATTTTGAACCCACTACTTCCACCGAATTACAAACTGAAGCTATAAAAGAAGTATCTCTACCTCACTTGATTAAGGACATAGAGAAGAGATGAGGGAAGATTTAATAGGAGGGAGCCCTTAGATACCAAGATAATCCACGTACACCCTCCTGTGGTAGACATTTTAAGAAGACACAAGTGGCTACAATTCTTCAAGTAATTGAAAGGGTATGATGATGACATTGCCTTTGAATTTTCCATGGCTATGAATTCACAAACAAAGGGCAGTGCCACCACTGTGGTGAGGGGGTTGGATATCTCTCTCTACCTTGAAATAATTACTAGAGTAACAACCCTAACTCTAGGGATCAAGTGGATTAGAGAGGAAAAAATCACCAATGTCACTGCTAAAAATAATTTCTTCACTACCAATGAAAATACCATTGAGGACATGAATGGAGTTAGGAGGGAAAGCCTATCTTATCCTTGGGATGAGGTGGACTACCATATTCTGAAATACATATCCTGTGAGGGAAGCATGAGTGTGGTATATGCTTACCACTTTAGATTACTTCATGAACTCAGGTTCAAGGAAGAATTACCTCTTTCTCAAAGGCGTAGTGTGCCATACTTCCTCCTGCAGTCCATCAGGGACATGAGTCAAAAAGTGAGAAAGGGAAAACACCAACACCTAGGCCACCATGGCCTCATTAAAATAATAGTGGTGGATGCCTTGAGAAATTTGAGAATCCCTGTCCTTTGGTCCAAATTCATAGACATGGATAGAGAAACCTTCATAGAGACACAAAAACTCACACCTGGTGAGACCCTAGCCTCTAGTGTTGGAGGAAGAGAGGGAAAAACATAGGAAGAAGAATAAGGGGCAAGGGCAGAAGAGGAAGAAGAAACAGGGTCAGAAGAAAAGGAAAAAGAGACAAAATAAGAAAGGATAGTAGAAGAAGCAGAGATGAAAACATAATAGGAAGAAGAAACAAAGGCAAAGGTACGAGGAGCACAAGATGAAAAAGAAGAGGGGGAAAAACAGAAGAAATCAAGTCCTAAGAAGACTACTGAGCCCAAAGAAATATTTATACCCAAAAAACAAACAAGTTTGCCTCCAGGAACCACTAAACAAGAGGTAGTTGCAACTTTAGCTACCTTAAGCACCCCAGTCAAACCTAAAAGGAAGAGACAAAGGCAAGACCCCTATATTTTAAGACCAAGAAAAGCACCAGGATCACGCAAGAAAGAGGAGGTCCAACTGAAGGAAAAATCGAAGAGGTTGCCTCTCCAAAACCCACAAAAAAGACTCATATAACATATGTAAGGAGGCATACCACCACATCAACCTTCTTAAAAAAACCCAAGACACCAAAAATCCTCCAATAAGAAGAAAAAGGGAAGTTACAGGGGCAAAGTATGCTACAGGAGGAATATAGTATGCTATAGGAGGGGCAAAGGATGCTACAAGAGCAACAAAATGTGTTGTTAGAGGGGCAGAATGTGACAAAACAACTACAGGTGGTAGAAACCTCCCAAATTTTTTTTGAGAAGGACTTCCCAGAGATCCAAGAGCCTAGTCCACAACCTAGCCTAATCTCCAACTAAAAATTTATTAAAGGAGAGAGGATTATTCCCTAAAAATTTGCAGTCCCACTTTTCTATGAGTTAGAAACAAAAAGAGGCAGAACCCATAGGTGGATGCACTTTTCTAAGTCTAGGAAGGTAGAGGATGTGGGCTTCATGGAAGAAAAGTTCCTTGAAATGAGCAAAGAATTAAGTGAGCCGACAATGAGAGAGTCCACAATGAAGGAGCAATTACAGGCAGAAAATATGTGGTTGAGAGAAAAGCTGCAAGAGAAAGAAACCCAACTTGCCACCTTGGAAAGCCTCTCCATGGAGGAATTACAGTGTAGAAAACCATCCAATTCTCATGCACGATTTCTCAAATAACAATGGCTGCAATTCCAAATCAAAACCTTAGCACACCATGGATGTATGCCCTTTCAGGATTACAAACAGTTCATTGCATTTTGTAACCAAGCTAGCATGGAGGACAAAGAAAAATTGGTTGATTTTACATACACAACCTCACTCTTACTTATATGAATTTTTTGGATCCCAATTCAAGATTGGGGGATACACAAATGATGGCCTTAGCATCCTCGATGACTCATGAGGAGGCAAGATCTGAGGAAGTGAAAAGAGTAATGGAAAAGGAGGAAAAGGAACCATTATATATCAAGGTAGAGCTAGTGAGCCCAATGGATGTCATCATAAATCATAGCATCATCTCCAATTATTTTTATTTAGCACCTAAAGACCTTGCCAACCAAGAACAAGCTATCCTACATTTTGAAGACACATTCAGGTTGTTGGTAACAAAAAGCCTACAAGCCTTCCAAAGGAGATGGCATGCCTTACCCCACAATTTGCAGATCAAAGAATATCACTCTCCTAAAAGGCTAAGGAATGCCTTAGAGAGGACACCCCTGTATAAGAGGATCATGCAAAGATTTAAATTTAAGTTTACTGGACTCAAGATCAGTCCACCCTTGCTGCTATGACTACATGAAGGAAGAGATGAAGTATAAGAGAAGAAAGAGTGGACACAAATAGAAAATAATGTAGGCTTCTATCCCCAAGAAGGCAAACCATTTGAGGAGCCTTGGGATGTTAGAGAGGCCACTAGGGCCATGAGAGATACATAAGGATAACTGAGTTTCTCATAGGATAAGAAACAATTTCAGTAGGGGGTTAATGAAGAGGCTCATCAATAGGTACATTATAAGGGTCATGATGTCATCCTCCAGCTTTAGAACTATCTCTTTCTTACATTTATTTCCATTTTTTGTTATTTTATGCTTAGCGAGAAGGGTAAAAGATGTTTTATATGTCATGTGGACTAATTTGGTTTAATTGCAAGAAATGGAGAATTTTTTAGATGAATTCTATGCAAGGGATCATAGTAGAAAGCAAGGAGAGATTCTAGAGGGTTATCTACCTATTTAACACCCTCAATTAGCCCAAGATCACAACACTATATCTCTCACCAGATCAAGGTCATTGGTAGCCAAACAAATGAGGACATTGGTAGCTAAGAAAGTGCAGTTAATGAGAAACAAGATCCACCATTCTCGAGTTATGGAAGACAAACATTATGATTTTCTAGGGAGCTGCTAGTATCTACCCTCTTATATAAATAAGCATGTAAAAGAGCTCATTAGGATTCAAATTTTGTTTTCATCTAGCTAGCTATTGAGCTCAAGTACTTTGAACTATTATTTTTTACTGTTATATGATGTATTAGACATTGAAGCAATGATAATGGGAATTTTGTTATTGGTTCATCACTGAGTTAGTTCCAAAGGGCTAAGGATTTTGGGTTTGGGCCCAAACCCAATGGCTTAGGTCCCTCTTGTGTATTTTTATCTATTTTTTGTTCAGAGTGCTTATTAGTTTCTTGAATTTCATTAGAGAATAATCTATCAAAAATTTGTGATTGCAACCTCTACCTCATCTCTCTCATGGGAGAATAAATAGAATGATTTGCAAACACAGTCCAAAGTATTATGTTTATGATTTATTGGAAGAAAATTTATGTTAGTAATCTTTTTTTTTTATATGCTTGTTGTAGTTTAGGAGTTGATTTATTGATTAGATTAGAGTTTTGGCATAGACTAGAAAACATTTAAATTCAACTCACCTTTTCCACTTCTAGTTGTTTCATTTTGTCAATGATAATTGGGTATATGCATGTGATGATTGCAGAGATTTTTGGATCTGCAAGAAAGGGTGCATTCACCACCTCCATCTTGGACCTCCTCACCTTCTCTTATGTATCCCAAATTCTGTCCTAAAATTTCTATCCAAAAAGATCATTTTCCTAGGTTCACCGAGAGCATTCCTCCTAGTGCAAAATAGGCCTTCCAAAGGCTCTGAGCTTGGCTAGAGGAATTGGTCACCCTTCACTCATCTACCTCAACCTCCATCCACCTTTCCATACCTTGAATCCATCATTTCCACCTCCTAAACCTTCTCGATAACCTTCATGTAGCATTACATGCCTTCTTGTAGCAATATAGGGCACCTGTAGTAACCTCCCGTAGCATACCTCTAGCAACCTATTTCTCCACCATTTTTTATCCTTGCAGCAATTTTGACTTAGTTTAGAAGTATGTTAACTCTTGGTTGTGACGTCATGATTAAAGGGAACCCGTAGGCCACTCCAAGCCCTCCTTTTTCTTCAATGCAAAACAAAATAGCGTTAGTTTCCTTATCATAGATTTGGCAGAATTAGAACATTGATTTATATGCAAGTGTGATCTAGATAAATGATACATAGAATATTGAGTTATGATTTGGTAGGTTAGATTCTTGTCTGCAGTAGATTTGATAACTAGATGGTTGATCGCAAGATAATGTAGTTTCCTTTTTGCAAGTAGTGTAGCTCTTATCCTTTCATGAATTGATTCAATATCATTTGCAAGTTGAAGTTAATAGCATTTTCCTTCTCATAGTTAGAGGTAGCTTCTAAATTGCACCTTCATTAGATAGTTTTCATTCTAATTCAGTAGGACAAATGGTCTTGGAGCACTATTGATCAAATGTCCTAGTTGAGGGTGGCATGATTAGAAGCCCATCTACGATGCATATAGAATTGTCACCTTGAAATTTGTATGAACCCTGGGTTGATAAATAGAGTTTAGGAGCCATTGGGAGTTGCACCACTCTTGGTGCAATACCAGGGCTCACCACTCATATTGACACTTGATATACTAAATGGTAGGGAATATACTTCTAACAACTTTGAAATATATCTTCACCAACATAGGATTAAAAACAAAAACAATATTCCATACAATGACACTCTTGAATATGGTATGTTCAATGTCGTTTTTGAATAATTTGAAGTATGGGTTGATATAGTTTTATGTGTAATGTATTTAGAACAAATAAGTCCATAAATTCTTTAGGAACAAGACTCATTATGAAATGTAATATGACCATGTTCCTTTTGCAACGCATGTCAACAATTTTGGCTCCACTATTGATTCCTTAATTCTTAAGGAGAAAATAAACAAGATAGATGTAAGGAATCAAAATTACATCTTCTTAGGCTACTCAAATATCAACGAGTATATGGTTTTTATGATGAGGTAAACAAAAAATTTATTCTTTTGAGAGGTGTGATTTTTCTTGAATCCACTAAAAGTGACAAGAGTGTCGAGCAATAGTTTGATCATATTCATAGATTTTACCATGTTGTGACATATCATGACTTTGATAATAATATTTTACATATTGAAGGGGTAATCCCCATCGTGGATCAATCTCTAGAATCTCCTTTTGAAGTGTCATCTCTCCCTCTGGTAGAAGATCCAACCATATCATTATAACATGTGGTCCAATTTGATGAGGCAATTGAGAGGATTGAAAGGTTGACCATTAATGGGGATGTAACACCATTTCAATTATTGAGCAACCTATACCATCATAGAAATTTCCAAAGTGGGTCTTCAAGACACTTGAAAGTATCCATCCTGATGAGATTGCAAATATAGGGACTAGAAGTTCAATAAGGTAAGGCAATGGAGGTGATGTAGATGATTCATACTCAAGTGATGTAAATGATATGTAAGTTTCATAGGATTATGAATTAAATTTATCCACTAACTTTGAGACAAATTCCTTTCACGAAGTTGTTTCTCCTCATGAGTGGAAATAAGCCATGCAAAAGGATTATGAAGCTCTTTTCAAGAATAGGACATGGAAGTTGATGGGTCTTCCATTTGGATTGGTTACAAGTGGGTTTACAAGAACTAGTGTGAATCATATGGCTCACTTGACAAGCATAAGGTGAGGCTTGTGGAAAAAATATATGAATAGAAAGAAGACATGGACTATGCAAATATCTCCCCAACCCACCCCCCCCGCCAAAAAAATGGGATACCATTCATGTCTTGTTCACTTTGTAAATAAAGAATAGGTGGAAGATTCATCACTTGGATGTGAAGACAAACTTAACAAGAACTTGTAACTAATTTTTTTAGAAGTCACCTTTTGTACTAATTTTTATGCTCATTATGAAAAGTGGTGATGCAACATCAACCCTTTTTCATTTTAGGGTTAAAATTCTGACATTTTTCAACAATGGCATTAAAAAACAAAAAAAAAAGACTATGAAAGATATAAAAAAACACCTTCAAACCCAAAAGTGGTGATGCAACATCACCTTTTTCTATGGTTAAAATTCCAATATATCTAAACAATGGCATTAAATATTGAAAATCACGATTTACAAAAATCCCTTAAAAATCAACACCTGAATGAGAGATTGATTCTACCCTTAAAATCAACACCTAAATGAGAGAGTGATTCTACCAAGTGTAACTTACCATTTTTTTAAGGTTAAAATTATAGCTCATTTGAAATCTTAGCCTAATAAAACCTATACCATTGCAACCAAGTCATAAAAAAAAACCATCAAATTGAAACACATTGCCAACAATGGCACCCCATTTCGAAAGGATAGTAAATTGCAACATTTTTAATTATGGTGTAGAAAATCCTCGCTAGTGTAAGCAAAATCATAAAAAAAAACCAAAATTTTAACTTTAAATAACAAAAAAAAACAAATTAAACACAAACACACACACACACACAAAATAAATAAATAAATAAATCAATCAATCAAAACTTGAAAAGATAATTAAGAAGGCTTAATGTCAGCCTTAAACTACTAGTTAGTATATGACTTCAGCTCCTGCTATTTATTTGGTTTGTGTTATTCCTTAAACCACCAGATTCAGAGAGTGTATTCAATCTATCCACTCCCATAATTCATCTCTTTTGATGGACTCATATAAACCCCTTCAAATTAAGGGGGGAATGTTGGAAACCTAATCCTTGAGGATTCCGTAAATTTGTATAGTTCACTTGAGAGGGAATATGAAGATTCTTGAGTGAACATGAATATTCTTTGGGAGTCCAAGAGCCCTTGGAAGATGAATCCAATGGTCACAAGATATTTTATTTATGTGTATCATATTAATGAGAAATGACATCACAAATTTTATCTAAATCTATTCCCTAATTCCATGTGTCTAACACGATACTAAGCAAGCTCCACATGAGTAGGTATTCCACAAAATATAAAAATAAATATGCTATTTTAAAAAAAAATCATATAGTTGTACCTTGTATTTATTAACAAATTCATCCAAAGGAGTACTCATTTTCCCAATCTCAAGTTCATATGCCCTTTCTATAAGGTGTGCAAGTTTCATGTCTCCTAGGGGAAATTTCATAGTCATGAATTCATTGATAAAATTTTATTTTTATGCAAATGTAGGGAAAATTGGTCTAGGAATGATGCAGGGTTGTTCAAGACCTTTCCAATGCTATATCAAATACTTGGCTTTGACACCAAATTTTTGAGAATGGACATTTGCAAGATCATAACTATTTTTAGAGTAACAAATTTGTAGTAAATATTGACAATTTATAAAGTGACGTTGTTGGGCATCAAATAGAAATTTAAAGCTTTCATGTTGTTACTTACCTCAAGGCCTTTCCAAGGAAATTATTTTTCCCCATTTTGAGATTGGATGACTACAAAGAGGTGTCACAACTATCCAAAATAGTTTAGAGGGTGTTGTTCAAGTAAATAACCTGGAAAGGGTTCCTAGAAAATAAATAAGTAGGTTCCTTAACATTTTGTTTACTATTAGATTGCAAAGTATTCATTAAGATTATAGTCTTGTCAACACAAAATATAATTTCCACCTATATTAGTAAAAGTGGTAGCAATATAAAAAGTATGATAATTGTGAAGAAAATGATAAATACTTCCCAACGAATGTATAATACAACACTACATTTCCAAAATGTCTTCAACTATAAGGGATATCATCTGCAAGTGTCATATTCATAGATCTTATATCTTAAAAGAGCAGATAAGATTTAACATTTTCATCAACTAGTATTATTGAATGTTTGGACAAATAAATCAATTAAAACATCTTTTTTTCTAGAATAATGGAGCCTTCCCAACCATGAAATAAGGTACAATAATTCCAGTTGACTAGATATTGAATTTCCAACCTTAATGTAAAGATATTGTTGAGATTTGTAGATTTGGAGGTACTCCAAACCCTAGGGTACAAGGTTGTGGAGGAATTGGCACCACAGAAAGGATTTGTGGGCTAATAACCCTAGGTTGGGGTTTTTCACCCAAAGGAGTGGGCCCAAAATCAAAGAGAGTTTTGATGATTTAATCCTTGGAGATGGTAGAGCACCCTTAAAGGAGAAATGGGTTTCCAAGAACACCAAGAGAGCATTTTACAAATGAGAGATAATAATTTTGTGTGTAGGCGTGTGGGCTAGTGAGGCAAAAATCAAGTCAGCCTTAGTTTAGGACAACCCTAGAAGAGGGCTAGTTGTTCCACCCATCGATCATATAAATAAAGGTAAGAGAGACCTCATTTTAGTACATCACCAAGAGCATAAATTTATCATAGATAAGATGCACATATTTGAGGTAGTCGCAACCACTAATAGGAGTTTATTCAAGAGAAGAAGGACATGATTTTTGGGTCTTTTTTGTGCCTGGATGAAAATGAGTTTAGGGAAGATTTGGTAGATTTTTGAGGGTTGTTTTGTGTAGGTTATGAACTTCTAAACCTCTCAATAAATAGGCCACAATTTTGTGAAAGGATTGGAAGGAGGCCGAGCTCTTGAAGCTGAGTTTTGGAGGGTTGTTAAACCTTATAAACAGCTGGAACAATGGTTGAATTACAATATAGTATTACACAATATTTTATCACATTCCCAACTCTTTACTCGAATTGTCGTCCTTTATGCCACTGTCATCACAAATGTTGTAAAGTGATGAAAGTTGTGTAAAGTCACTCACCATGAATTATATGCTCAACACATCCCTAAAGAGATGGAGAACTAATGTCTTGAAGTCATTATGGAAAAACTTGTGAAAAAACATATTTTGCAAGAAAAATAATACTTTTAGTAGGAAAATCCATGGTGGTAACCTTTTGTCTAACTAGTGACTAGCACTGGCAGCATGACTTTTGATAGGAAAATCCGTGCTGATCCTCTTCAGGCAGTTTCTCCAAAAATGGAGTAGAAGCTTCTTTTACTAGAAGCCTCGAGAGTGACGAGCTAGTAGTTGTTGGATGAAGATATGGTCGAGTACTCCTATTTAGATCCTTTGATCCTACCTTTAGGGATATTACCTTTGGGTTAATGACCTTCTTCCCCAGTGGAGTTGCCAATTTTTTTATCTTGGTAATCCCTTCTACGAATAAAAGCGATCCCTATAGCTCAATGTGTGGGTCTAATAACAACCATGACAAAACAATAAAACTTCCCTAACCTAAATTATAATGAAAAATGATAAATGGAGATGGCCTACCTCTCTCCTATGCGCTCAACCTTTGATGATGATCTCGATCCCTTAGCTCCCAGGCTCTCTCCTCACTATTCCTTGCATCTGAATACCTGCAAGAGAGATCAAAAGACAACAATAAGATAGATCATAACATATGCATTCCAATATAATTTATACAACAAATCAAGGAGTATTGCACTAAGAAAACCATCATAGACAAGCTTATGGGAAGTAAAACATGCTTTGTATTAATGATTAAATCAAAGAGGGAAGCATACAACCGGTGCCTTGATGTTTAAGGCGTCCTTTAGGATGGTTCCAAGTCCAAGCCAAAGTTATTAAGCTCTCCTTCCCTCTCTCACCAAAATGGTAGCATCTAAGCACAATCGAGCAAAAGAATGGCAACCAACAATGACCAACCAATTGGGGAAAGTGAAGAAAGGTACACGAGTACAATATTCAAGTGTGAATAGGTGAGCTGAAGTCGAACACTTGCAGAATCATTCAATCGAAGTCCAATGATGTAAGCCTATTTTCAAACATGAAGAAATTTCCATTGAGGCATGCAAGCTCTAAGGTACTAAAAGGGCGTTTCTAAATCATCTTCCTGGATAATGAGCTGAAGTCGACAGGAAGTGATTTGTCAAAGGAGGGCCATAAAGTTTTCCATATCATCGACACAAAACATAGGATATCTCAAAATGATAGGAGTGATTTAGGATTGTTGAAGAGAGGGTCACATAGGTATAAGAGGTTTGAATTTGCAGGTCTCTTGACAGTGGTCTTCCAAGATCCTTGCCTTAATTGATAAAGCACTTCAACCATCACTTCTTGTTCTGCTTTCATGCTTTAGGGGGCATTTGTTACACAATTTTTTCCACATTCCCAACTTCGTACCTGAAGTGTCATCCCTTGTGCCACTATTGTAAAAAGTGTCATAAAGCAAGGGAATATGTGTAAACTCATTCACCATGAATTATATGCTCAACACATCCCTGAAGAGATGGATAATTAATGTATTGAAGTAATTCTGGAAAAACTTGTGGAAAACCCTAATTTTCAAGAGTAACGCTACTCTTAGGAGGAAAACTTGTGTTGGTAACCTTTTTTCCAACAAGTGACTAGTGATGGCAGCGTGACTTTTGACAAGAAAATCTACATTTATCCTCTTCAAGCAATTTCTCCAAAAATGGATTAGAAGCTTCTCTTAGTAGAAGCCTTGAGAACAACGAGTTGGTAGTTGTTGGATGAAGATATGGTCCAGTGCTCCCATTTAAAGCCTTTGATCCTATCTTTAGGTATCTAACCTTTGGGATAAGTACCTTCTTCCCCCTTTGGTGGATCTCTAACCTCCTCTCCATCACTATAAATTTGTTCTTCACTTTCCTCAATGGGTTGGTCATTGCTGGTTGCCATTCTTCTGATCAACTGTGCTTAGATGCTGCCATTTTGGTGAGAGAGGAAAGGAGAGCTTGTTAAGTTTGGCTTGGATTTAGAACCATCCTAAAGGAGGCCTTCAACATCAAGGCACCGGTTGTATGCTTCCCTCTTTTATTTAATCATTAATACAAAGCATGTTTTACTTCCAATAAGATTGTCTATGATGGTTTGCTTAGTAAAATACTCCTTGATGTGTTGTATAACTTATATTAGAATGCATGTGTTATGATCTCTCTTGTTGTTGTCGTTTGATCTCTCTTGTAGGTGTTCAGATGCAACAAATAGTGAGGAGTGAGCCTATGAGCTAAGGGGTTAGGATCATCTTCAAAGGTTGAGCGCATAGGAGAGAGGTAGGCCATATCCCTTTCTCATTTGTCATTCTTATTTAGGTTAGGGAAGTTTGCTTGTTTTTTCACTGTTGTTACTAGACCCACACATTAGGCTAGAGGGATTGCTTCTATCCAAAGAATGGATTTCCTAGATAACATAGAGGTAGCATAGGAGATGGCTTGTTAGGGGAAGAGGATAACACAACTCTAGAAGTGATTTGTGGCTGAGTTGAAGAGTTGTAGCAACTACTATAGGCAACCCTAAATAGGGTCGATATCACAAAGACTAGTTCAAAAGGTGAGGTACTTTAGACAACTAGGATAAGGTATATGCAGAGGTATGTTATCTCTATAAGTTTATGAGTTTTTCTGAGTGACAGTCCTAGTTTGGACAATGCTTATTTGACATCCTAAGTGAAGTGAGGAGGGCTGCTAGTAGGTATCAAAAGGAGACAGAAGTACAGATTTGTGAGGGACTTCAAATCTAGTAGGAGAGGCAAAATTAAAAGCTCTAAATAAAGCATCTTGTGAAGGACTACAAGGGCTAATAGAAGGGAAAATGTGTTGAGCCAAAGAAGTTTATCTTTGAAGGAAAGAAGGGAAGCTAGAAGTGATAGTAAATAAGCCCTAGTCTACTATTGAAGAAATACTTTCTATAATTAAAGTTTGAAACCATACATGCCCTAAGTTTTCCTCATTGAAGCAGCACATGAAGGAAATATAGGGAAGAAGTCCCTAAGGGATTAGGAGTAGAAGTGGGAAGTATAGGACTTGTTCACAAATAGAGTTGTGAACAACCTGCAAGAAGACCATATGTGTTGGTTCATTGATGAATTAATGATCAGAGGGCATATTGGTGATTCGTGTTCAGTGACCTAAGGGAGCAAGATTCATTAATAGAGGTAGATTGGTGTTCTTTCAATTCAAAAGCAAAAGGAATGACATATGTGTTCAAGGCACATGGACTGAAAGGGATGTGGAGTGCTACATCAACAAGTAGGTCAAGTGTTGTCTTGTTCAGGGTAGATTGGTTATCAAAGGACTGACACCAAAACCTAGAGTGTATTCTTGTATCAAGGATTGTGTGAGGGACATGATGCCTTGTATGAGAGACCTAGATTGTTGTATTATAGATTAACAATATAACAAATTTGGTTTGTTAAAAAAGTGCACATGTTGATTTAATGTTGTGTTTATTCCATTGTGCAAAGTAGTTTGTTGTGTCAAAAATTCTAAGACCCTAACCTAGATTCTCCAGTGTCATGGAAAAAAAAACATGGTATCAGAACAACTTTGAAGGGATAGTGAATCAGAGTGTGCAAAAAAAAGTGGCTTAGAGGGAGCTGAGATTGTCTAAAACATGGAGCAAAGGATTCAGTTGAAGACATGGAGATGTGTTCTTGACTTGATTGGTAGTAAGATTGGTTGGGAGTTCTGGTGGATTGGTGGTGAACCTAGTGAATAATAGTTTGTTGTAGGGAAGGTTATTGATCATGGATTTCCTATGACTTGCAATGAATTGTGGGACTACTTGAGGGTTTTTTTGGCATGGAGGATATTGACATGATCGATATTTCTTCATGTGATGGACATGATGTTGGCAGGCTAGTTTCTTCTTTGGGCAGTGATGTTGAATATCTGAGATTGGAGGCATGTGCATGTGTTATGTTTGACATAGGAGAATGAGTGCTCGTAGGACTAGATTGTAGTAATGATGGCCCGTGTTCGACTACAGCTCAAACTGACCTTGTAGGACATGAGATCAGTAGTAGATTGAGTCAGTGGAGATTCTGTACACTCATAGGGAGTCTAGCCTTAGAGGGAGAAACCATATGGAAGTGTTGAGGTATTTAGGTTCAGATGAGATAAGGAGAAGGCACTACTGAGATAACATGGTTCATTAACAGAGTATGTTATAGTGATGGATGCAAAATGTGCTAGGTTCATCAATGATGAGATACTTCCTAGTGTTGGAAGTACCTCCCTCACTAAGAGGGAGTGTTGAGATTTATAGCTTGGGAGTTACTCCAAACCATAGGGTATGAGGTTGTGGAGGAATTGGAACCACAAAAGGGCTTTGTGGGCTAAGAACCCAAGGTTGGGGTTTTGCACCCAAAAGGAGTGGGCCTAAAACCAAAGAAGGTTTCAATGATTTGACCCTTGGAGATGGTAGAGCACCCTTAAAGGAGAAAGGGGCTGCCAAGAACACCAAGAGAGAATTTTCCAAATGAGAGATAATAATTTTTTTGTGTGTGTTGGTTTGTGGCACAAAAATCAAGTCAAACTTGGTTTAGGACAACCCTAGAAGAGGGCTAGTTTTTCCACTCGTAGATCATATAAATAAAGGTATGAGAGACCTAATTTTGGTACATCACCATAAGCAGAAATTTGTCATAGAGAAGAGGCACATGTTTGAGGTAGCCACAACCACTAATAGGAGTTTGTTCAAGAAAAGAAGGACATGAGTTTTGGGTCTTTTCTATGCCTTGAGGCAAACTGAGTTTAGGGCAAAGACGGTAGATGGTTGAGGGTTGTCATGTGTAATTTATGAAGTGCTAAACCTATCAAGAAATAGCCCACAATTATGTGCAAGGATTGGAAGGAGGTCGAGATCCCGACGCTAAGATTAAAGGGTTGTTAAGCCTTACAAACAACTAGAACAATGGTTGAATTACCATCGAGGCAACACAAGAGAAGGATGGTTAGGAGAAGAGGATAACAAAACTCTAGAAGTGATATGTGGTTGAGTTGAAAAGATATAGAAGTTGTTATAGGAAGCCCTAACTAGGGTCAAGATCACAAAGTCTAGTTAACAGGCCAAGGTACTTCAAACAACATTAAGAAGGTATCTTGCAAAGGTATTTTTTTCTCTCTAAGTTGATGAGTTTTGTAGGGTGATAATCCTAGTTTGGACAATGTTTGTTTGAATTCTTGAGTGTAGTAAGGAGGCCTACTAGTAGGTGTCAAAAGGAGCCTTAAGTCCAAATTTATGAAGGACTTCAAATATGGTAGGAAAGGTGGAATTGTAAGCTCTAAGTGAAGCATATTGTGAAGGAATACAAGGGATACTAGAAGGGAAAACGTGTTGAGCCAAAGAAGTTGATCCCTTAAGGAAAGAAGGGAAACTAGAAGTGCTAGTAAACAAGCCCTATTCTACTATTGAAGAATGACTTTTTGCAATTAAAGTGCGAAGCGCTCCATGCCCTAATTTTTCCTCATTGGAGAAACATAGGAAGGGAATAGGGGGAATAATTTCCTAAGAGCTGAGGAGTAGTGTTGGCTTAATGGGCCCTGACCCAGGTTCAGTGTTAAGAAGCCAAACAAATCCATACACCACTAGCCCTTTCAGCATCTATCCGTGGAGCGCGGACTGAAGTCTCACTTGAAGCAGTATGGGGGGATGCAGGAACCAAGTTTCCACACCCTGAGATGGTTATGATGTTGGTTATATGCCCTAATCCTTCCTTTGAGCAAACCGATAAGCCCTTCAGGGCTTATCAAAGTATTTCTCTTATTTGTCCTTGAAGCCTCTGCGAAAGTCCTTGATCGTCCTTCGCGGACCCCAAATAGATAGATCAAGAAATTACACGCCTCTGTAATTACTCTTACTTCTGTATTTACTCAGAGTCGATTAAGTATTGGTTAACTTTAACACGCATTACGATTATCCTCGTTTAAACAAATATTTTCACTTGCATTCATATGACAAAGTAAAATATATAGATTCGCACATCAATATAGCATTAATTCATAACCACAATATTCAAGATAACATAGTTTCAACATTCATAACATAAGTAAAATAATGCATACACAGATAATTACATAATACTTCTCTTTATTGATAATCCAGATTTCCAGTACAGACTTTGACTACCCTGTGCACATAGCTACAGGGGTCCACACACTCAGCTGCAGACTTCTACCCTAGGCCTCTGCGCACTTAGCTACAGAGCCTCTACCTATGCTAAGACTCTTTTCTCTTAGCTCTCATAGACCCATAAACTTACTCAGAACTCTACCAAAACTTATGAACTTCCTTAGACTCTTCTAAGACTCCTTTTTTATACAATCCCATGGTCCATGGACCAAGGGTAGATCTCATCATGCTGACACAAAATATCTAAAATAAGGGTGAAAACCCTTTTTGAATTCTTACATCTTCACACTCTGCGGCCGCAAAATGTGGAGACTTTACATTCTTTACAAAAAACTTGGGCTTTTATCCCCAAAATTGACCCTAGGGGACCCGTTCCCAATAGGCCCCCAACAAAAATCTGGTGACTCGTCCTTGAGTCACTCCGATGGCACAAAGATCTTGTTGCGAAGACCTCCCAACTCCACTTGTACCACGATGACTTCAGCGGTGCATTGTGTTGCTGCCTGCTTCACCTGCTTGACTGGCTGGTTCGTCGCTGGCTCTCTACTGTCTGCCTGTATTTTCTGTTGTGTCACCTGCAGGCTAGCCAATTTCCCTTCAATGGAGGCACTGAGTACATAGGCATCCTATAGCCAAGGCCCAAATATAGCCTTGAGTACTATCTCCTTGTGCTAAGTTGCATCCACCTGTTCTTTTAGCACATTTTCTTCCTGGAGCTTCGCTAAGCTTTGTGTAATGGCGATAGTGCATGCTAATGCTTTAACCTCATCAGATCTCTACTATAGCTCTCATGCCTTTGTCTCCAACCTCTACACAGTGGGATCCTCTTGTAGGTTGGTGACTATTTCGAGCGACTGCTCGAAGAGTGCAATACACTCCTTCATAGCGACATCTATAGCTGCTACTGCATCTTTGATAGCGGTCATGCACTATTATTTAACCTCTGGTGGAGTCGAAGGCTAGGCCCTCAACTCGAGCTCTGTAGTTTTAAGGTTTAGTTCAAACTGAACCTTAGCCAACTATGTTCTTGCTTCACGCACTCCGACAGCGAGCTTCCAGATTCTCACATCCATTAGCACATCTTCAGGAATATTGAGCTCTGGCACAGGCTTACATGCCTTAACCACCACCTTGGTCATGTGCTCATTCTTTTCCATGGTGGCCTTAAGAATATCAATGGAAGAATTCTTCTGGGCAACCAACTGAGCATTGTTCACCTTCTGCTCACTAATAACATTTAGGGCGCACTGTTCACCAACTCAAAGTTCCATGATCACACGATCTTGTAAGGCGCGAAGGGATTCACTTGGAAGCGCCACCAAATTTAACCCAACCCTCTTGAGGGCTCTGACAGTGGCCCTGTCAGCTTCTACTTCTGTATTCAACACTTCATCCGGCAGCACTATGGCCTGGGGATCTAGCATGCACACCACGACTATTGCCTCCAACTTTCCAGGCGCTAAACTAGTTGACGCCGTGCTGCTTTGCCCCACACTAGTTTGTACCTATGATGCCTAGATCTCTAGCTCACACAAACCTGTTTGCATGGAACCCAAGGCCTGTTGTTGCTACTACTCGAACTGCTATAGTATTTTCGTGGTTGCATCCCTCACCGCATCGCCAATGTAATTCAAATCACCCTCTGTCAAGGTGATTGGGTTAATGGATTTTTTGTTGGCCTTGGACTTCTTCCGCAGTCCTACTTTCTCCTACTCCCTATTGCAGTTAACCCGGAACAGAGTAGTCTCCGAGTCTGCTTCTCACTGGTTGGATCGATACTCTTCCTCTTATATCTCCGGGAAGAAGATTTCTAACTCATGTTGGAGTCACGCTCCTCCTCTTCTTCCCGCCCTTCTGTCTTCTTTTTGGCAGTGCACTCCGCTTTGGCTTTACCCTCAACCTCTTTCTTCATCTTCTTGGCCAACTATTCAATCTTTAGTCTGGCCTCTTCCTTCTTATGCTTCACTGCAGACTTACTAGACCTAGTTGTCAAGTCTGAGGTCGTGCGTTCCTCTGCTAGCCAGTGGTCAAGCACCACCATGATTTCATTATCTGTGGCGAGGTATGGAAGGTCATACCACTTTTGCTTAGGGTCCTTTCACATGCGCATGGAGACACAACATAATTCTGCCTTGAACTCCACATACTCTGCCAACTGGTCGAAGACAGTCGGTGATAACTGCGGTTTGAGGTTGATGGCCATGTTGATACTCATATCCATCAAGATCCAAAATATCTTGCTATCCTTGACCCTTTGGGGGTCCTTGGTGGCCTAGAGCGAAGTCAAATTCACTGCTTCCGGTAAATCCTGTGTGACAGGAGGAAACTGACTATCCTTTGGTAACTCCCATGTGACTAGTATTATGGATAGCAACAACCATGCACAGTAAAAGGTTTTGCTGTGGTCTCGTGCCTCTTTGCAGTTCGCAAGGAACTCATTGCAGAGGTAGCATGCCTAGTTGAATAGTACACCCTCCACGCACTGGGCTGCTAATGATACAATTGGTGCTGACACTTCATCTATGCGACACTTTATCATAATTTTCCCTGTCAAAATCTGGGTGGCTACTCTGATTGCGGGGTCAATTATGCTAGAAATGGAGTAGCGACACAGGTTCTTGATGAGCTTAAATTTATCCTTCATTTTCTTGGCAAGGTCACGCTCAACTGTATTCCTACCAAATGCCATGGCCGGATTTAGTCCTGAATGCAACAGCCAAGTGATCCTATGTATCAACATATCAGTGATCGGTATTGGTTCTTCCAACCATAGGCACCCATTGTGCACCAAGCATAGTAGTTTTTTAATCACTATCATGTGTAGAAATTTTGAATAATATGACACATATTCATAGAGATTATCCTGATTATACACCATTTGCGGAACATGCATAATACATAACCTCCTCTACGTTGATCATAAACAATTTGCGGAATTAAAACAATCACATGCGCACATTGATACATCAAACACACATATCAACACAGTATGTAACTGGGGAAAGCATACAACTAAAAACCCCTCAACTATCTGTATATTATATTGATTGATAACATGTAACAATACATAGTAGAATACTCCTCGCAAGTACTCAGTACTATCTCCACCTGTTACACACAAACTAGCTCAGATCTGAATCAATCACGGGTTCAAATCTCCTCCGCTGCTTGCCTGCCTCCACTACGCAATCCTGCATGAGAATAGATGAGAATGACTGATCCAAACTCGTATTTCCCTTGTGTTGCACTACGCAATCCTCATTGGCAATCTCAATCCACTGATTGTGCAAATATCATGCACAACTATAGTCACAATTGACAGCTGTCTTGCCCTTTCACTCACCTCTAACACTTGTCTCCACTGAACTGTCCATGCATTGAGTTAAATGATGTATTCTTTAGTTGATTTATGAGTTAATAATTAGTGAATTAATTAATAATTAATTCACACCACTCATCACTAGTGTATTTGTTAGTTAGACTAAATACAACTAGTTCAACTAAGTCAAACTGAACACAACTCCATCAACTCCTCAATCAACTCCACCAAACTCAATCACTTGAGTTCTAACTGAAGTCCATCATGCAATAGCTCAACTAACCCATAGGAAAAGCGTATTTCCTTCTGGCAGTTGCATGTGCCACATCCGTAGCTCGAACTGAAGTGCTGCAAGAGGATAAGATAATGTTTATAGTCCAATATTATTAAGAGCTAATAATATTCGACTGTTCTATTTTTTGACTGGCAGTCTACAAATAGACTCCGCCCATATGTCTAAAAATAGAGGTCCATCTATTTTTACCAACATGACCAATCATCCATAAATAGCATCCTGCAACTCATAGACCATGATCCATATGTCTAAAAATAGACATAGTCTAAAAATAGACTTTCACCAAAAATAGCCTGCGGGCCCACTTGGTGAAGGCGACTTCTTTTCACTAAGCTCCGTCATCTTGTTGCATTTTCAACAACTTTTTCAGCTTATCTTCATAAAGGTTTACTCAAATTTTGAGCAAGAGTACTCGTTGGATGCAAAATTTAATTCCTCATCCAAGGAGTACCCATGTTGCATACTTTTGATGGACCTTGCTACATGAAAAATGAGAAATTCATGAAAAAACGTGATTGCAATAATGTTTTTCATGTATTTATCATTTTTCGTATGGCAGGGTCCATCGAAAGTATGAAACATGGGTACTCTTGGATGAGGAATCAAATTCTGCATTCAATGAGTCCTCTCGTTCGAAATTTGAGTAAACCTATAGAGGGATATGTTGAAAAAGTAGTTTTTTTCTTTTTTTCCCTCTAAAATTTGATGATGTAATCTAATATTATTTTATTATTTCCTCTATTATTTTATAATTTCATTAGGAGGCCCATTTTAGACCTCAAATTTTTTTAAATTCTGGTTTAAAATGTTTATCTTTACTTTTGATTGGGATGTTTGAGTGAGGTGATCCAAAAATTATTGGAAAGAAAATATAGGAAAATATATTAAACAAATGATCATCATTATATTCAGGAACATTATTGATAATACATTGAGGTTGTAAAAGTTCAGGTTAAGGTTTAATTAAAAATCAATGGCAATATCCAATTTTAGTGGAGATGAATATAATTATGAAATAAAGTCCCTTGGACTAGTTGAGGATGATAAAATAAACAGATTTGAAGCTTTGGTCAATAATTTGTTATTTTCGAGGTAAAACTTTGAAGTGGTGGAATAGTCTTGATAAAGATGCTATATGCTATTCTATATGGAAAAATTGAAAAACTCTTCTAAAAAATGGATCAAGGATGCAAAATTGAGAAGACAGATAAAATTAAACTTGAATTTGTTAGAAGGCTACACGAAATTGAATGAGATTAATGATAGGGTGAATGATACATATTATTAAATGATACACATACATATACTTTTTTAACCCTTGGTATCATCTTTCAACTAGTCTCTTGGATTCTTCATGATAGATTATATTACCTGTTGCGGGATATTATCCCCTAAGGTTCTTGGGTGGAACCCTAGCAGACTGAAAGTTGTCTAAATCAAGAAACACACGCACGCACAGCCGTTTATGCTATAAAAAACTACTTCTAGGGTGAGAAGGACATACCTGAGGTCCTACGTTTGGGTAGTTACTCAAGGGTGCAAACCCTTCTTCACGTTCCTTCCGCTCCTTTGTCCTGCAAAAACAATGATTCCAAGGATTGCAACAGTATATGGACAAAGGTTTACATAAAAAATGATCTTTATGTTATATAAGAGAGAAGTTAGTTACAAACTTCTAACATCTATTAATGCATGAAATTCAAAATGTGAACATCATTAACATAAAGAAAGAAGCGTTTCGAGAACAAGACGTGTTTCTTTATTAGACAAATAGAATAGTATGAAAAAAGAGCAATATCACCTGAACCACTTCTGCAGGCTCAAAGCTCAGCCTCCTTCTGGATCCGTCCCGCCTCAAGCCTCTAGTAGGTCACCTTCCAATACTCACTCCAAGATGTCATGACTAAGGGATGAACATCAAATCACAAGGAAACAAGGGTTTCCTGTACAAGATTGGGGAAGTGCAGAAGGCACAAGGGTCTTCAGACCTGATCAGGGGGAAATCTCGGTATAATAACCTTTCTCTATACTCTCCTCTCCCTTAGGCCTTCCCTTAGGTGTCATTTTATACCAATTCCAAAGTAGTTTTTTAGTTAGGAATTGGTTGGGGACAGTTGAGGCCACGGGCACTAACAGGTGATCAACAGGTAAAATGCGATCTCCGCCCGAAAATAAGGAGTTTTATAGTTTTTTAAGTGTTTTAATACATATACGCGGGTTGGGTATATATGAACCCGTTTTTACACACGTTTAACTCAGGGCAATGTCACGTACAGGGAATAAAACACTGTTTTTTAGATTTTGGACCAGGTCTGGAGGGAGGGGTTTCCCTAGGCCATCAGTGCAGCATCACAAACCATAATAGTGAGATTTGGAGCTATAATAGATGCCCCCTAATATATGAGGTTAGAAGGGGATCATGATGGCCGAAATATCTTAAGCAAGTACATGGAAAGGAAATCTGCCAAAAACCGAGGAGTACTTCACCAGAATTCAGCCTGCTAAACCACAAAAGGAGATCAGAAAGAAACACCGTCTGAGGCGGGCGTACCCATGCTCAGAGAAAGAAAAGCATGTTCGCATATCAAGTACAAGTGGATCCACTAACTATACAAGTATAAATCACTGGAAAATACATAATGGATCATCTGATCATGATCGAACAAGTACATGTCTGAATATCACATATAAAACTTTCAATGATGCTGAGAAATACAACGAATCACTGATATCCAAGACTGATCCCAAAAGGTACCAACTGAACATGATGGAAAAGGATGGTACTACACTGCAAACTCAGGTGCCAGCATATAGAATGTCGCCATGACTAACTGCAACATATAAGGTGGAGTGGTATCAACTAGCAGCAACAGGAGCAACTATCAAGTGAACCAATGAATGGTGATACAACCTGAGGTCTTCACCGACCGCCGTGGTACATTTCTACAGCATGGGAATAAATGATCTGAAGTCGACCATGTGAGAAATCGTTTGATTACCGGTCATTAATGTATACTGTTAACAAACGCGAGACGACTCACCGATAATGATAATGAGCGTCAAGGTACCCAGTACAAACTAACAAGTGTGAATAAATGAGCTGAAGTCGAACACCTGTAAGAATCTATCGATCAGGAGACAATGATGGTTTCCCACTGTCGATAGTGAAGGATCTGCTACTAATGACTGCAAACCCCAAGGTACTGCCAAATGGACTCTAGATCTTTGCCCCAGAGCAATGAGTCGGAGTCGATAGGGAAAGATCCACTAGAAGGAAGGCATTAAGGCATCCTTCATCAATCTAGCGCGAGTGTAACCCGTAGGCCAATAATGTGGAAGTAATCAGACGAAAAAGATGTAGTAACCGAACCGAAGTATGTTTCTGGCGTACACAAGATGTAGCTAGCGCACGGCAGAAACCCTCTGAACCAAACAATAATGAAAGCTGACACAGAGGCGAGGTATCCACCAATAGGGTCAAATGGAAACCAAGGTACTGCACGAATCCCAATGTGTGATAATGTAAGCTGACGTCGAGCACAAGGGAAATCGCTCAGTCAAAGACCCATAATACTGATCGATGCTGAGCACAAGGTAACCTATCAATAATGAAAATAGGGCCAGGGTGCAACTCTAGGCCTGCCCTCAGAGCAAAATGTCGTCGTCGATAAGGACAAGACCCGCCGGCAAGAAGTCAATGGGGACCTTCTCAAAACAACACGAGTAAAGGACCAATATAACTGATGTGATGTAAGACATGACACTGACAACCGGGATGGCCGACTGAAAAATGAGTCAAGGGACACCGCAAAGAGGCCGACTCAGGCTAACTTCCCTTGAACAAAAGCATGACTCAATGTGACTATGGCAGCATATAATGAATCTGTATAAGTTCGTCATGCAGGAGGCATAAACGAACCCTCCATATGATTGGAAGAGGTAACCAATCGGGGGA
>APFE030025693.1:14641-34713 GCA_000404065.3 Pinus taeda | reverse complement strand
CCCCTTACCGTTTTGAAGCCACGTGATCACTTGGAAACTGCTTTGTACTTGGTTTTCCATTCTGTAAGAGGATAGCAGGTAAAAGCCTTCGTTGGAAAATTCCAACCACCCTTCCCGCGCAAGCTCACTTCAGAACTTGCACCAGAGAATACTGCTATCTATAAATTGAAGCCTGTGTTGCAGTCCAAAAGAAAAAGGGACTCATCAACTTACACCAGGGTGTTATGTGACCGCTTTGTTCTTGCCCTTCTTCAAGGAACCAACCAGAGTACTATGATCGAACATGCTTAGAAACCTTCATTCCATGTCTTTCACTTTAGCCTAATGTCTAAAACTTTCACTGTCCTCTGTTGCTTGTTCATTGCAAAGAGCTTTTAATCTGCTCTGAGGTGTCTCCTGCCATTTCATCTCAATTGTGCTTTCTAAATTAATTACTCCTTGGTTAGCCAGTGTATCCGCTAGTTTATTGGCTTTTCGTCGAACATGGTTGAAACTAACAGTTCGAAGACTCAGAAGATGTTTTTGAATTCTTTGGTATTCTTGTATTAGTCTCCAATGTTTTGAGACCTTCTCTGGCGTTGCTCTGCAACTGATTCTCTTAACAGCGTTTATGGCGATCTCTGAGTCTGCTTCTATAATGACATTTGAGCTATGATTTAGTTTCAGAAGCTCTAGAAATTGTTCTAAAGCTATTAATTTAGCCATATTGTTGGTGCCTTTACCTAAATGGTAGTGGAATATAAAGATGATGTTTCCTTCTTCATATCTTAACACCCCTCCATAATCAGCTATTCTAGGGTTGCATTTTGAAGCACCATCAATATTGCATTTCAGATAACCTTTTGTTGGAGGATCCAATTCTCTTTCCTTTCTGCTTAGTCCATGGGGAATGATCTCTTGCATTCCTAGATGTCTGAGAGTTCTCAACTCATTTTCTATGGGGGGATTCTTGGGATAATTGTGAACAATGGTGCTAATTGTCTCCTTAATTTGCTTCAAGATCAGATCCAACAAGTGAAGAGGAATAGTTTTTTCAACCTTGAAAATGATTTTATTCCTTTCTTTCCAAACATTTCAGATAATGAAGCTTGGCGTAAATTCCCAGGCCAAATTAAGGAGCTTATTCTCCGAAAAGTTTCTTCTCCACTTGATTAGGGTATTAATGATACTTCCTTTATCTCTGTCTGTTTGTTGAAAAATGGTGGCAAAAGAATCCCACAACCAGGTGGTATAGGTGCAACTGTTGAGAATATTCTCCATTGTCTCCTCTTGAGCTTCACATAGCTGACATATAGAAGGCCCAACAACACCTCTTTTCCAAATATTGTCCCAAGTTAAGATTTTCTTGTGATGAACTAACCACATGAAAAGCTTGATCTTCATGCACCCTTGGTGGCTCCAATGTTGTTGCCAGGATTTTGCTGAAATACAGGGATCTAGGTTCAGGATAATTCTTTTTGCTTCCTTAAGATTAAAGGTGCCTTCTTTATTGAGTCCCCATCTTAACTGATCTTGCCCCTCCGTTACCAAGATTTTCCTTTGTTTTAACATGCTCATGATTGCCTCTACTTTTATTTTTATGGAACTGTCATCTCTGTAGTCCATGCTTCTCCAGTTTCTCCACTTTCCGGAGTTATTAGGAAGATTCCAGAAATCTTTAACTTTGATTAATCCTTGGGAGTCTATTTCCTGCTTGAGGCTCATAAAGTCCTCTCTTAACAGGTTGGTTCTTGTTACCATTTGTCTTCCCAGAAGAGAGCTAGATCTCCTACTTTGATTTCCTAGAAACTGTTGTTTTATACTAGGCTTCTATTTTCCAAAGCTTTATTCCAGATGTAAGAGTCCTTTATGTTTCTAGACATTCTTATAAGATCATTTGTTTTCCAGGAGTTTGCATATTTTTCCTTCCAGGTCTTAGCCCACTCAGCTTCTGGTTCTTTAACCCATTTCCACTAGAGCTTGGCTCCTAAAACTTTACTCAGAATCTCCTGATCATCTAAGCTTAGACCCCCGTGACTCTTGGGTTTACATATTTTATCCTATGAAATAAGGGCCCATTTCTTCCTTGTTTCCTCTTTTCCCCAAAGGAAGTATCCCTGGATGTTCCTGAATTTCTATAAGACACCTTTGGGAGCAGGGAGGGCTGACTTAGAAAACAGGGATTGATTGTAGAATGACCTTTGTTAGAATAAACCTACCAGCTAGGTTGAATGATCTGATAGCCCATTTTTTGACTTTGTCTTGCATCTTGTTGAGCAATGGTTCCCAAATACTTTTGTGCAAAGGTCTGGCTATAAGGGGAATTACCAAATACTTTGAAGGGAGGGAATCCCTTTGAAAGCCCAAAATTCTAGAGATATTTCTCTGAATTGCAATGTTAGTATTTAAGAATTTTTTTTTGACTTGGAGAGATTAACTTCCATACCTGTAGCCAAGGCAAATTCATTTAGGATTTGTTTGTACACTAAAGCTTCTTTGACTGTGGGAATTCCTTGCAGCATGGTATCATCCACAAATTGTTGGTGAGAGATTGCCTGACCATTCTCTGTTAATTGGAGGCCCTTAATCTTTCCCAAGGCTTTGGCTTGTTTAATGGACTTGCCTAGTCCTTCCATCATGAGGATAAAGAGAAAGGGAGAGAATGGGTCTCCCTGCATGAGGCCTCTAGAAGGAGTGAAGATCTCAGAGGGCGAGCCATTCACCAAAATAGAAAATCTAGAAGAAGTTGTCAGAGCCATAACCCATTTGACCCAGCTGTGATCGAACCCAAAAGCAGTTAGGACTTTCTTGATATAGATCCAGTTCACCTTGTCGTATGCCTTGGCAATATTTATTTGCATGATCATACTAGCTTGCCTCTTGCTGGTTAGCGCGTGAACTACCTCGTGGGCTTGAATAATGTTATTTAGTATTTTTTTGCCTTCCACATAACCAGATTGTTCCCCTAAAATTAAAGAAGGGAGTAGAGTTTTGAGTCTGCTAGCCAAAACCTTGGATATAATTTTGTATACCACATTGCATAAAGAAATGGGTCTGTACTTATCAGCAGTCAGGGCTGAATCCTGTTTGGGGATCAGGGAGATGAAGGAGGTGTTGAGGGATTTCAGAATAGTCTTGTTTCTTCTAGAGTCTTCCACACATTTAGAATGTCCTGTTTGAAAATGTTCCAGTGGGCCTTAAAAAAGTCTACATTGAATCCATTTGGTCCTGGAGCTTTTCCATTTTGCATATCTTTAATAACCTCACTGACTTCCTCTTCGATTACTAGTTTATTTAGGTTAAAATTATCCTATCTTGACACCAACTTAGGGATGTTTTCTGTAATTTCCTTGATGCATTGCTCTCTGTCTGGATTTTTTTCCTTAGTGATGCCTCTGAAATGCTTTACCAACACAACTTCGATATTATTATCAGAGATCTGAAGCTCCCCATTCTCATTCAATATCGAAGAGATTCTATTGTGAAACCTGTTGGCCATGGTGGATCTATGGAAAAATCTAGTATTACGTTCACCTTCTTTGAGCCATTGAATGCGAGACTTGTATCTCCAAAATATTTCCTCTTGTTTGCATAATTTCTCCCATTCTTGATGGTGTTTATCAACTTGCTCACTTTTGACTATCAAAACCATCTGGGATCAGTGTTTGATTGAGTTCCTGTAGTTTGATTTCCACTGATTTTTTGTCCACAAAAATTTTACCAAAATCCTTTTTGTTCCATTCTTTGAGTCTGAGTTTCATATGCTTTAGTCTTTTATGTAGGAGGAACATTTTAGTGCCCTGGATCTGCAAATCTTCGGACCACCATTTTTCAATGTTGCTAATGAAATCTAGGTGGGAGAGTTAGATATTCTCAAATCTGAAGGGTCTATTCCTAGGAGAATCGATCCCCTTGATTTCTAATTGTATCGGCCAGTGATCAGAGCCTCCAAAGGGGAGAAATCTAGTTGTTATTTCTCTATTTAAGCTCCTCTAAGATCAAAAATCTGTCTAACTTGGAGGCGACCTGTGCCTCACCTCCTCTTTTATTGTTCCAAGTAAAAAGGCCATTGTGCGTTTCTGAGTCCACCAGATTCATATCTTCTGTGAAGGTTTGGAATGCTTCGGAGTCTTAACTTAGCAATCTGGTACCTCCTTTTTTTCGAAAGGGATTTAATCATGTTAAAATCTCCTCCCATGACCCAAGGTATTTGTTCATGTTTGCTTCTAAGGTCTACCAAGGAGTCTAGAAATTTGATTTTCTCATCTATTCTTTGAGGACCATAAACATTTGTGACCAGGAAGGTATCCAAAACCCCCACTTGTTGAATAATTACTGATAATTAATTTCTTGATGCCTTTGCATCTATTATGCTAACTTTTTGGGGGTTCCATAGAGTGAGAATGCCCCCCGCTGTGTTCTCTGCTTTAACTTCTAGAAACTCAAATCTATTAAGCCATTTGCTATGGATTTGTTTTAACTTCTAAATGGAGTATTTTGTTTCCTAAATGAAGATTATGTCCGGCGTTGCTAGTTTCATTATGTTACTTAGCATTCTTTGTTTTCTTTTACTACCTAGACCTCTGATATTCCAAGATATGAAATTCATAATTAAATATTTGTAAAGGAGTAACTGGTTAGATCTTTCATCTTACTTGAATCTATCATTATCTTTTCACACTCCATCAAGAGCTCATTTTGCTTTTTCCTACCCCTCTTCTTTCCTAGATTTCTAGTTGCTAATCCTGGAGTTGATTTCATGGTTTTCACACCTTTGTGCTCCTGCTTGTGATTGTTTTTACCTTTATCCAATCCTCTTTTCCTGAGTTTTCCATATAAAAAAATTGTTTTATTCTGTTGCATTCTTCTTGAGGTAGTGAATCTATTCCTCCCTTCGTTCCCTACATCAAGAATCCTTCCAGATCCAGATTTTTCTTATCAAGAATTTCCTGTAGTTCATGATCTTCTAGATCTATTTCAATTTGGGTCATTTCCTGGTCCATCTCGATTTCTGTTTCACTCATCAATGTCTCTTTTTGATAACCAATAACTTGAGATTGTTTGTTGTTTTCTTCTTTCTCTTTTTCATTAGGATCTTCCTCCTGAGATTGATTTTCTCTTGTGTTTTCTTCATGCTCTTCCAACACTTGAAACTTGTTCTTACTGACCTTCTAGTCCTCGTGATGTTGTTTCTTTAGCACCTTTTTTCCTCCTTTTCCTCTACTTGCCACTTTCTGAAAGCTTTCTGTGTCCTTCATTGTATTGAGTTTCCATTTGTTTTTTTCTTTACTGAGAGGGCAGTCTGTTAGCAGATGTCCATACTCATGGCATCTATGATATCTGAATGGGATATGCTCATAGTCCAATGTCTGCACCCACTCCTCATCAAAAACTTCCAAGATAAATTCATCTGGAAGATCTCCTGATAGATCCATTTCCACACATATCCTAGCAAAGGAGGTATATTTCCGTCTTCTTGTGGCTGCAGAAACTTTGACAAACCACCCGAGTTTATTGCCAATGGCAGCTAGCGATTCATTTTGCCAATAATCAAGAGGTAGAGAATAGAGCCTTACCCAAACTGGAACCGAAGTGAAAGTCTCCCGCTCTAGGACAAAGTTCATCATCCAAGGCCTCATATAGAGATCGACTGTTGCATAAAAGTAGGGTCCTCCTTCGAATATTCTGTCTTTATCTTTGATGTTTGAGAACACCACTGTGAAGAATCCCTTTTACCTAAGATCTAAATCAATGCTTCCTTTGGGTTTCTAGTGATACTTGATCCATGTCTATAAAGCTTTTTCAGTGGGCCATAGTCCCATGAATTTACAGATTATGGCATAGGTCCCCATGTGTTCCCTGTGTGACTAGAGAGTAGGATAATTTAATATTACTCTAGGAGTGATTTTTTCTTTTGGTTTGGATGGTCCCTTTTGTTTTTTGTCTCTTGAACCCTAACTTTTGTCTTCTTCCTCCTTGTCCTTTGTGCTACTGTTTTCCTTGGTCTTGGTCCCATCTGTCTCCTTTTCATTATCCCTATTCCTTTCATCCGCAAAACCTTTGTTGTTCACCATTGGTGTTTTACCTTTGCTAGTTACAGCATCCTTGTAGGAGGGAGTCAAGCTCCCTCCTCTGTCGCCCTCAATTTGAAATGATCTCTGCAACTTTATATAACCCTAGTTGATCACTCCAGAATCTGCCGCCCCTGGGATATCCTCTCCTATGGCTTCCTTAGCTTTGATGCCATGATTCTATCATCACCAAAGTTTGCAAGAAATCAACCTCTCCTTTTATTCACTGCAAAAACAAAGTAGGCTTAGTTTCTTTATCACACGAATATTGCAAGTAGGTTACTAATTTACAAGAAAGTCTTAACTAGGTAGATGGTACATGAAATTCTGATTGGTAGTTTGATGAATTATGCAATATAACATAGCTTTATTTCTAGAAGTAGATTAACCATTTTCCTTTCATGAATTGATTATTTAGCATTTACATGTTGAGCAAGTAGCCTTTCCATTTCTTGCAAATCAAGTAACGATTCCATTTTTGCTTTGATTTCATGACAATAACTCCATTACATTAGATCAAAAAAGAAAGGAAACATTGTATGATGAACATATAGTGTTGAAACCTCTTAAGTTTGTATGAAAAATGGGTTGATAATTAAAGTTAGTAGCCTTGGGAGTTGCAACATTCTTGTTGCAATACTAAGGCTCATCACCTATCATCACACCTAGTCCTTTCTGCAAATGGGCCATTGACTTTATAGAGTGCCGACCCCCACGTGCTAATAACCATAAGTATATTATCATGATCGTCGACTATTTCACTAAATGGGATGAAGTCATGCCCACGATGAAAAACACCATAGCTATTGTAGCCCTATTTTTCTTTAACCATGTTATCACTCTATTCAGGGTTCCAAAATAATTGGTATCCGACCATGGATGACACTTTGAAGATGAGATTTGGTGTGAGATATCTTTATTATTGGGCTTTGAACACCAATATTCATCATCTTATTACCTAATCTAAAAATGGGGCACTAAAGGCTTATTGTCAAGCTTACAAGAACCTCTCCCACTCCAATGCTTATATATTCCCAAGATCTATGTTTATGATTGATAATTTGCAGAATAAATAACTTGAAATACGTGTATGTTTTTTGTTTGCCTTTAACTAATCAAATGCCTTAAGTTTATTTGCTTAAAATGAAATAAAACACATAACAGTAAAAATGTGCAGCAAATAAGCAAACCACATAAGGAAACAATATAATATGGAGTTCACCCTGATATCTTGGGCTACGTCTCCTTGAGCTCTAATCAACTCGACTAGGCTCTTTGGGATTATGGTAATCTTTCTTCTACAAGCTCCACACTCAACTCGATTGGTTTACAACTCAACCTATGGGTTTAGAATACCATCTTATCCCACTAGCTATCCTTTAGTTGTAGACAGATCTAGGATTCTCAGGACTTGACTCCTTCAGTCAGTGCTCTGAGCTTCTTGAGCTTCTGGCCTCTCTGACTCCCTTAGAATTTTGTATTGTCTTTGGAATCCTTCTTCTGTCTTTAGTACAATAGTCACCAACAACAGCTTGATCATTTCGATCTCTTTTTTATTCTCTTGGCTCTAGCTCTGGCTCTGGCTCTGGCTCTGGCTCTCAGCTCTGGCTCTGGCTTTGGCTCTGCCTCTAGCTCTTGGCTCTAGCTTTGGCTTTGGCTCTGGCTCTAGCTCTTGGCTCTATCTCTGGATCTGGCTTCGGCTTTGGCTTTGGTTCTAGCTCTCAGCTCTTGCTTTTGCTCTGGCTCTCGGTTCTGGCAGCTTTGGCTCTGCGAAGGGGGAGAAAGTACTATGCCATTTTGTCTCTGCCCCCAGCTGTGAGCTCCCTCGAGAGAGAACTCACTTCTCTGTTGTTACATTTTTGTGAGATCCCCTGTCAATCGTGCTCTCTGGCTTTTGTGAGGCATCCTTCTGGCTCTATAACTTCCTGTCTGTTTCCCTGTGTGTAATTATTCCTTTGTCTCTCATCGTGAGGAATCATTCCTTTTTGCAGATTTGTGTCTCTTCGACTAGCCCTTTGGCTCACTATCTCTATGTCTCTGTGTCTTCTATAACACATTCCTATTACAAAACACTCACTTACAATGTGGCATAGGTGAATAGGAGTCGTTTTACAATGGAAAAGACACAATCGACCTGCATACAAAAATTACCTGCATACGAATTCTAAATCACAGAAAAATAAACAATGCGAGAGCATAACACATAAAACACATATACACAAAGATTTCCCACTGGATCCCAAAACCGGGACTACCAGCTTGAATTTTCATTATATTCCTTTCAATGTTACAATACATATTTATACATGCCGAAGCATCCAATACCATGGACCAAAAACCATCGCATCCAAAACCATGGACCAAAAACCATCACGTCTAAAACCATGTGCAAAACGCCATGCACAAAACCATAGGTAGGTCCGTCCAACCTAATATAGGGTCCAAAAACAAAATTTTCTGGGGTGCTACCTCAGACCCCATGGAGTGGGCTTACCTGCACCTCTCAAACCCCCTGTGACCCACCCCACTACGCATTCGACACAATGAAGGGGGGGGCTCTGCCCCCCTTCTAACCCCCCAGTTAACTACATGGGCTAGTAGTGGAAAGAATATAGCACAACCCAACAACAAGATCTTCAATATGAAGCGAATTTTGTCAATATTATGACACTTTGATTTTTTAGCATAATTCTAAGCACCTGACCATCTTGGGAGGTAAACATGCTAGCATATTATTTGTGACAATATTCTCAAATTCCTTCAACAAAGGATGAATCTCACATGGCACAAAACTCATCTTTCTAGTCTTTAGTATGATTTTTGGCATTATGGCCAAATACAAAATTGCCTTATTTTTTTCTCTCATAAATTATTTAGTTGTACATATCATAACTTGGCTACTGCTATCAACATTTCTACTACCAGTTTCTTATTGATATTGGTTACTAAAGTTGATAGCTCAATCTCCACCATAGGTTCCAATTTATACCATTATCTATCTTTCACAAATTTATAAGTATTTTCCCGAACATCATGTGAAACCTTCGTATTGAATAAAAATAAAATTTTGAATGGTATGTGTAATGCCTCCATCTCTACTATATCACACAACACATATTTCTTAAAATTGTTGATTTGAAAACTCAGTAACCATTTTTCAATATTTCACTACAAGAAAAAAAGGACATTGGTGAGGGGTGAAAAATGTCACCATAAGCTCATTGGTGATGGTCAAAAGAGCCTTCTTCACCAAAAACTAAACGTCACCAAAAGTGGCATCTCCAAAAGTATAGGTGTTGTAGTGACATTCAGAGTCTGTCACCGATAATGATTTATAATGAGGGATAGTGACTGTCACCATTCCATATGAGCAATGGTGACAGACGATAGCCTCCGTCACTAAAAACGGAACGTCACCAAAGGTGGCATCGCCAAAAGTATAGGTGTTGTAGTGACATTCAAATTCTGTCACCAATAATTATTTATAAGGACAGATAACAACCGTCACCATTTCATATGATCAATGGTGACGAACCATAACCTCTGTCACAAAAAACTGAACATCACCATAGGTGGCATCACCAAAGGTATAGATGTTATGGTGACATTAAAGTTCCATCACAAATATTGATTATAATGATGGATAGTGACCATCACCATTTAATATGAACAACGATTTATTGTGATGGATCTTTCACGGCCATCACTATTGGTGCATATAGATGGTGATGTTTGTTGACCCTCACCAAAAGCTGCATTGCCATAAGTATAGGTGTTGTGGTGACATTCAAGGTCTGTCACGAATAATGACTATAATGATGGACATCGACTGTCACCATTTCATATCAACAACAACGATTTATGGTTATAGACCTTTGAGGTTCTTCACTATTGATGCATATATATGGTGGCGTTCGTTGACCGTCACCATTTCATATTTTGGTGACGGTTGAAAAATGTCACCAAAGCTCATTGGTGATGGTCAAAATCTTATTCCATATGGATCATGTCAAGGCATGATGGAATCAAATCACCAACCTCCTGCTTGTAAAGCAGGTGATCTTCCATTGAGCTAGCACCCTTTAAAGAATTAGACTTTTAAAATTAGACCTTGAAACTTCATAAATTGTAAATTCTACAACTTTCAATAAATTAAAGTCTCGACAATATTTTACTAAACAAGAAAAACAACATCGAAGCTACAGGTCCTACCTAATGGTTATGGATGTTATGAAAAGTGGGTGGAGGGAAAAATAATTATGTATAAGAGACTCAATATGTTCAGTTGAATACTCAATTAGAAGTGAAAGTCTAAAGGCATTTATAATCTATATATGACCTATAACTAGAAAATGCACTAAATATTGCAAAGGAAATGTCATAAGTTGATAAGATTTGGAAGAAGAACATTGATGAAGACAGATGCAATATGTTATAGGTTGAGTGAAAGTAAAATCTCAATGTTGTCATTTGGTGTTTAGATATCTGAATGATATCTAAACTTCTGTGAAAATGTAACACAGACCTCTGGAAACCATGAACGACATATGATAATATATATATATATATTTATATATATATTATAATATATTTCTATATATATATATTATTTATATATATAATATATATATATTATAATATGATATATATATTCCCCTTTACATAAACCAACATGAAATTTGGAATTTCACAAGTCCACACTCAAAACATGACACCAACCAACAAATAAAAGAAATTGACTTGGACAGAAAGTAATAGATTCACCTACATTCTTGAGCTACTTCTGTTTATTTGAATTTGACTCATGACATTATTTATCCGACAAGGGACCAAAATCATCACTAGTATTAAATTCACCCAACACGGACTTTGGATATCCCACTAATATCTGTGTTTTTGTTGCCATGCTTGAAAACCATGGAGTTTCATGTTGATAGTAGAATAATATGTGTACCTGTTGCTCAAGAACACATTCCTTATTAACCATTGTTACCTGAAAAAAACCAAAGAGACAACACAATATCAGCGTACACAAAATCCCTTACTGAAATATAATCATAACTTAGAAAAGAAGTCTAAAAGATGTTCTTAATTAATAAACTTTGTATTTGGAAATACTGTTTCTTTAGATTTAAAAAAGACTATGTTGTACAACGCTTCTGTCTATTTATCTAGGCAATTATATCATAGCATATGTCATATAGTAGCAATCTATAGTACCTAAAGTAAAAAGAAAAATTTGCTCAAGAAAATAGATTTAGAAAAGAGATTTGAAAACTAGAAGTTTGTCATCAAAGCTTTACTTAATTTAACAACAAACTAATTGGAGTTTGAAAATCAAAATCATTCATAGGAAATGAACAAGACAATGGCCAAAGTCATTATTCATACAAATAAAGCTAGAGTCACTATTTCCATTGCATATAACTAAAGTTTGGGCAGTGGTCTAACAATTAGAGCTTATTTTCTAGGAAGACTCATCAATACCATCATTTGTTTTCCACGGTTTGTTGTGTCTCTAGATCCAGATTAGATAGCTTGTCATTCTCAAGTTCTACCTTTCAAGTGTTGATTTCTGGCTCACCCTTTAAAAAACAATTCTACCACTCCATTTTATTTTATTTTGTCAAGAGAATTGGCAGGACCTTCCCATCCCCTGTTTTACATAATCAATAACCACCCATCAATGATATAAAAAATAATAGATATGCAACAAAGGAAAAAGATGTTCTTATTGTATATCTATGTTCTAGGACTCATCTGACCTCACTGGTGCAAAGAGCTCACCCTAAAAAAATAACATCCATGTGGAATTTAGAAATAGAATTAAATCAAGCTCCAAGTAAACCAATCAAAATATGAACATCCTTTTAATCAATAAAATCTATGACTTAAAATCAAAGTGGCCTAGAATTGAATGTTATATCAACCATGTCAATTAAGTAACATCGGGCGAGAAATAAAATCCATGCATATTGGATTAGTGCAATAATTGATCTGGTAAAGCTCAAAAATAGATGACTTAGAGCTAAGAAACACAAATAAATGACTTAGAAATAAGACATAAGGTTTCCCTTTCAACCCTGCCATTAAATAACTCTTATTTATGTCACTTACCGTTAAACTTTTTTTTATACCAAGTGGAAGTGGTATTGTCACATTAACCTCTGATAGTCTGTTTCCGTGACTACTTCTCAAGATCCACTCCATTACTAGCATTTGGGGCTAGATAAGATACATTCAAAAACCATCAACATGAAAATCAAGTCTACATATTTGTAAAACAATGGGAGGAAAAAAGATATCCACAAATTAAAACAGACTGTAGGATAAATCATTCTTGCAACATGATTATCTTGTCATGAACAATAAAAAAAATAAATCAGTTGAAATGTAATTTTTGCCACATTTTGACAATGAAATCTTTTGCATATTCTATGAATAATTGATGAAAAAAGTCAACTAAAGCTTGTCAACATCAGGATTATAGTAAAACATAAAGGAACCACTCCAACACAGATATAATCCTAAACATAAGTATCTATACATATAAGTATTTATTGAGGACATTGTATTTTGTGAAAATATGGAAGTCAAATCTTTGAAATAATACAATTTACAGTACCACTACCTTATGAAGTCCATTCATTCGAGTATTTATGAAGTTCATTTAGGAATTTATTCAAAGTTCAAAGTTCAAACAATTAACATGTAGCCTAAAAAAACTCAGATTTGAAAAGGAGATAACCCAAAGATGTAGTGATCCGAATTGGATCCATCAAAGGCTGGCAAAGAACCATGATTGTATCAGGTCGGGACGAATCTCTAAAATTCCAAAACAGTGATCAAAAAACACCCTGAACCAGTGGCAATGGCAGCTAGCATGGAACGACGAGGACCTCGGTCAAAGTGCACTGACCGAGGCCCATGGAGACTGCGCAGGACATCAAAGTAGCCCCTAGGAGCCCCAGATTGGGAAAAGGAGGTGATTTTTGATGCACGATTAGTGATTAGCGCCTAGCGCTAATCGCGCATCGCTGGGCGAACAGGGCCGAAATGGAGGAGCCTTAAGTACTCAATTGCATTGGGAGCCAGATTACCGTGGACGAAGAAATGAAAAGCACTAATCGTATAAGGCGGGACCCACACTCTGGAAACCGACAGTAATGATTGGGGTGCCCTCAAATGGTAAACAATTTTGGGGAAGGGCGGAGCGATCCCACTTAACGATCAATGTGTGGCAGTAGAGGAGAGAGAAAACTGCCGTTGATCATGCATTATTAGTCGAGCAAGTCAACCGCACAGGACATTCATATGATGTTGGATCTCGAGGAGCCCAGATCGAACGACTGGGATTGCACTCGATGGAGGAAGCAAAGTTGAGAGGGAATTAAGCCGCGTTCTAAAGGAATTTGGAATTTGTTTGACTGCCATGGTGGAGGAAGAATGCATCCATGACATAACTAAAGAAACAAACCAACGAGCATGTTGGCACTATTGAGATGAGGACAAGCGGCCACTCCCTGAGCGTTCATGTTGACGCCGAACAGGGAACTCCAAGTGTAGCTGTAGAAGGCGAATCAACAGAGGCGGAAGAGGAATCTAACAGGCATGGAAATGAATGGCTAAAAGCCATGAATAGAGACAAAATACACAATCAAGTTGGAGAAAAGTCTGAGAGACGAAGGAAAAAGACCAGAATCCCATGAGGAGGATGGAATACATAGAGAAGAAGGTAGTAAAGCAAGAGAAAAGCAGGACGAGACAGAGGGTCGAGCTAACGCAGTGATAACATCGAGCACCACCGAGCTTGAGAGATTCGAGCCACCCCATAGAGGGATCTTTCTGGGTTGAGCACCACGTTGGGCTTTGTTGATGCTTCAAAAATCGTTGCAACAACATTGGGGAAAACCACCAGGTCCGGACCTTAAAGACAGCTCCTTTTCCATTTGGTGTGGTGGCTCCGACTGGAAATAATGGGACCAGTTTCCCAATAATTTGAAGATGGGATGGATAAGTGGTGGATTTCTGATATCTAATGATAATGGATGATGATTTAATCTACAAAGTAAAATTATAAACAACTAATCTATCCCGGGGAATTTCTACTTTAGTGTAACTTTTGATGATCTTTATCCACAAACAAGCATATAGGTGACTCTATTAGTAAATAAAGAGATTTATTCATATGATAATTACTTTGTTCATGTAGTTGAACAAAGTAATGATTAAAACATTATTACACTATTCTTCATATATCATTGACATAAATATGATTGAAAGAATAACACTCTTTAAACATTCAATAGTGATAAGCATAAGGACTGTTGTTAAAACACACACACACACACACACACATATATATATATATCCAATGATAGCACGATTAAATAAATAGCGATTCACATTAAAGAATGAAGCAAGAGCACAGATAATAGTACCATATGTTATTTGGATCACTCCCGATATCAATTGCATTCAAATTCCTTCTTCTAACTTAGAAACACTCCCACAATAAAGCGATAGTGCACATGTCATCAAAGCTTTCTTTGTTAAAATTCAGAATACTGGCCTAGTCTTCATAAAAATATATTAGAAGTACAATAGTGTAACTTACTGATTTGAGTTTATACAGAAACTGAGGACCCTTTCCAAATGCATGAAAGGGTCTATAAATACTATCTAAGCTAACTAATTATGAAATAAAAATGCTACTAGGTGGTATAACTAAATCATGAATATCTCCTCAAAATAGGCCTGTTTGCAGTCAGTAGCATAATTCACTATTTCGGATGATCTTCCTTTTGTTTGAGCTGGTAGATAGCAAGCATTGGTTGCAATTCTGGAGGGTGACTCAGACGAGAATGCAGTTGGGCTGAATATGTGTCATCATGAATTTTGGGAATCATGTAACCAATTACATCAGTTAAACATTTGAGCACTGCCCTTTGACTATATGGCTTAACTAGGAAAAACCAAAAGGTATCCCAAGTTAAAATTTGGATGCCTACGATTAATCTCCCATTCTTCTCCAATTCTTGATTGCATGTTTGTTCCAATGCCTTGGCTGACGACAATTTCCTTGGAGTGCACTATGAAATCAAGTTAGATAGATGAAGAGTATTATTGATTAATTCAATTAAATTAGTGGTTGTTAATCTCCATCTTGAGGTTTCTCTTTCTACTTTCATCAATTGTGACTGCCATTTTGGGAAAATGATTTCCTTATGTGACTCTAGAATTTTAGGTAGATTCGTGGCTTGTCCTTCACTGGTTTCTTGCCAAGCAAGAAAGTTGGTTAAAGTCTCATCGGCCTGTTCCAAATCCTGCCTAGCTTCGACTGATTTGCCAATTATTGATGAAGTAATGTCACATAGGGGCTCAGCCAAGGAAATATTATGACATAGCAATTTTAGCTGTGTAATCAATGCTTTATTAATCTGGAGAGCTTCAGACCTGAAATCTACTGGTTGAGGAAGACCTTTGAATTTTTCTACTTGTTGTGATAGTTGAGCGATTTTCTCATCTTTTGTCTTACTCATTTGTTCATTCATTGTCTTCAGCTCGGTTAATGCTGCAGAAAATTCTTTTTTTTTTGCGTTGCGCTCTGATCTATCCTCTGTTTCTCTTTTATCAATTGTTCATTTAATTGATTGTTTATCTGCTGTTGTTCTACTAGCTAATGTACTAATTGTTCTCTTCTTTGTTGTCTCTCGGATACCTGTGATTGTAAGGAAACAATTGTTTGGTCCTTTTCCTTGAGTAAATTGCTTACTTCTGATGCTTTATCCATAGTAGCTGTCGAGCAAGCTTCGACATACTGAGAAAGTTTTATAAGGTATTCGGAAGGATTGAATTCTTCTTTCCATACCACATTAGCCATCTCTGTTTGTATAGGTAAAATGGAAGATTGAACAAGTCTTATTCTTTTCCTTTGTCTTTTCACTACAGCCCTATGTTTGGGACTGTAAAAGACATCTAATGGTGGTATGTCTTCTATCTGCAAAATAATTTGATCGGATGGATCCTTGGGAGTTCGGATTGGAACTCTGTATAAGTTGCAAGGTAGCATTATTGTTGATGGGTGCAACAACTTTGTGGTTCCTAAAAGTGAAGCAGAAAATCTAGTGGTCTTTGGAGAGAAGGGTGTTCGAATACTTAATGGTAAAGGTATGGGAGAAGGTATGAGTAATAGCCCTCTGGATTTTGATTTCTATGAAAATCATGTATATGGGGAGAAGAATCGGGTGAGTTTCCCCTCTAGCGGTAAGAGGGTGAAACAAATATTAGAGCTTGTGCACAGTGATGTGTTTGGATCGTCGAAGGTTCCATCACTGGGTAAGTCTACGTACTATGTATCATTTATAGATGATTTCTCAAGCAATACACGCATATATTTCCTTAAGAAGAAATTTGAAGTCTTTGGTAGGTTTAAAGAATTTAAGGCTCTGGTGGAAAACCAGACAAAGAAGAAGATAATTGTGTTGAGCAGAGATAACAGTGGAGAGTTTTATAGTAAGGAACTTGAAGAATTCTGTAAGAAGTGTGGTATAGCACGACAGAAGACTACTCCATATACACCTCAGAAAAATGGAGTTGCGGATAGAATGAACAAGATGTTGATGGAAAGGGCTAGAAGCATGCTTAGTGGTGTTGGGTTAGGACATGAATTCTAGGCAGAGGCGGTGGAGACAACATGTTACCTAGTCAATAGATCACCTTCATCAACATTAGAGGATAAGACTCCACAAGAGGTATGGACTGGTAAGAAACCCTCTCTTTTACATCTGAGGGTATTTGGATGTGATGCATATGTACATGTTCCAAAGGAGAAACAAACTAAGTTGGATAGTAAATTTGAAAATTGCATCTTTATTGAATATAAGGATGGTTCAAAGGGTTATAAGCTTTGGCACCCACTAACAAGGAAGGTTGTGTAAAGTCGAGATATGGTGTTCATAGAGGTGAAAGATATTATTAAACATGAAGTCCAACCAAAGGAACCTGAGAAGATAGAGTTTGAGCTAAAGGAGGAAGAATTAGTCTCTACAACAGAGGAGGAATCAGAAGATGAAGAGTCACAAACTCTGGGTGTGAGAGATTAGTTCGAGGAAGAAGGCAGCTAGAAAGGTATAGTCCATCTTCTTTCTATTCAAATTTTTCTTTATCTATTACTGGTGATGATCCTAGAACTGTGAAGGAAGCAATAGATTCAGAGGATGGGAAACTCTGGAAAGAGGTCACAGTTGATGAAATGGCATCTTTGCACAAAAATGAGGCTTGGGATCTAATGGAGTTGTCCGCTGGAAGGAAACTCATTGGCAGAAAATGGGTGTTCAAGAAGAAGACAAATGCAAAAGGAAAGGTGGAGAAATACAAAGCTTGGTTGGTAGCAAAAGGTTATTCCCAGGTGTCAAGAATTGATTTTGGTGATATTTTTCTCTTGTTTCTAAGGTATCTTCTATTATATTACTTTTATTTGTTGTTGCTGCTTTTGATTTTCAGGTAGAACAGATGGATGTGAAGACATCATTTCTTCATGGGGATCTGGAAGAGGAGATCTACATGAAGCAATGTTATAGACATTTTTGGGCACTTCAACCCCAATCACAAATGTCCATAAACTGAAGGCTCTTAATTCCCTAAAAGTGTTGCTTCACTGCCTAAAGGAACAAGGTCAACTGATTACATCATCTCCCAGAAGTTCTCCACTGAAAACTGCTCATAAATGGTCAAAACTGGACCATACTGAAAGCTCAATGCAGAAGGTGCGATGCATATCACCTTCCCAGTGTACAGGGTTTGATGCATACTGATTTTCTCCTCTGTAGGGTGCGATGGTCAGGAATGGACAAATGGCAGGGACAAAAATGCGAGGTGGAAGATCATGGAATCTTCCAGAAGCTTCCCCTCTGACACTTGCCATTCCATTTTTGTCCAAGGATGAGTAAGAGATCATCATTCTCCAAGTGGAAGCAAGAACTATCAGAGAGAAGACACTAATCAAGAACCCAAAAGATGACTCACCTCTCTGTAATGATCTATATATGGATCCCTCATCACAGAGATCCAGAGGCTCGAATTTTGTATCTTTAGAGAAGTGTTGCTTGTATTCTGGTGTACATTCATAGTGTTGGGTGATCTAGATTTGCTTGAGGTGAAGAAGGGCTTCTTAGCTGGAGGATGATGCTGGGTTAGAGCACATGGTTGTAATCTTCTTGCTACTTTTCATCTGAATAAAACTATTCTTGTTTCCTTCCATATTCTTGTGTATTTGTTTATATATGCTTGTATATGGTTAATGCAAATCTAATCCTACATTATTTATGAATTTAGATCCTTGTTTCTTACATTGTAGTATGTTGTTGTGATTCCACAGGTCCTTTTTGAAGCTGGGCAGACAAAGAGGAAGTGACAAAATTCTATCAAAAAGGAGAGGAAATCGAGCGCAAGACTCAGGTTGGCCCTCTTGGTTCTCCTCTCATCTATTTTCATAAAAGGAATCAATAGTAGACTTTGATTGTTTGTTTCTAAGATAGCCACCCATCTTAGTGGGAATGTCAGCATCCGAGTGGACACTATTCCCATATAACAAAATGGCGACTCCACTGGGGAGTGACTAGATTACTTGTTAGCTTATCTATCCTTGTTTCTTTTATAAACATAAAGATGGAGCCTGAAGTCAAGCCAGCTAGCCTTCGAACTGCATTTTTCATACAAATGAAAAGTAGATCAATGTTGCTTCAGTCAATCTCCATGTTTTTTTTATGAATTAAACAATAGATCTGCAAGCAATCTAATTGCCCTAAGTGGTGGTTCTAGTAACCTCTTAGATCACCCCTGTGTTTTACATACATTGATCTTTACTTATTCAGCCTAAACACTTCAACTAGATTGCAAACTGTGAGTGAAATCTCGTTCAAAGTCTCGAACTGCTACCATTGCACCCTGCCTTCAAGGCAGCCTATATGCATCGCACTTCCCGAATGGTGTAGGTGCGCTGCATACTGAGTTCACTGTGTAACAGGTGCGATGGTCAGGGAGGATTGAATTTACCCTTCGACTGTGGATTTTTCTCACTGTTTTTAGTCTTATTCAAGAGTTTTGATGTCTGTAGTCAGTGTACTTCTGTGAAAAACCCCTTCTCTTGCATTATTCTGCCTCAATGAAAAGAACTATAAATGTTTTTATGTATTGTGCGTCGTTTTAGTTCTCTTTTGCAAAAGGTAGCATAGTCGAACTGTCGTCTCTAGATCTGAAAGTGTCGTAGCTGTCATTTGTAGTTTTAGAAAGCAATTCCATTGTTTTAGATAGTCGATTATACAATTACTATTGCATAGGATTTGAATTACTAGTTTTAAAGTGTCGAAAAGCAATTTCCATTTCAAAATTGCAAAGTGTCTCTCTTTCTTTCACTTCGTTTTGAAAAAGAATTTTGTTGAGTACTGCCGCTTTAAAAGTAATTCAAATTTGCACATAGCTTTCTTAACGTCATTCACACATTAAGAGAGCTAAAAAACAAATACATGCATGTGCATTTGCATTTTGAATGCTTGGCTTGATTTAGGACTGTGCATTTTAGTGTCTGCTCTGTGCTCTGTGCTCAGTGAAGAAAAGATGCTTGACTTTCTTCCCTTTAGTAACTAGGATTTTCATTGCTGAAAGAAGATAAAACGTTTTTTTATCATCTTAGAGTGCATTTAGGAATTGTACATACATCACGTGGTGAACCTGAAAGGCAAACTGTTAAGAAATATCAACTTAAAATAAATCTAATGAATCTAACAACGCTTTGGAACTTAACGCACAACATCTAGAGGTCTAGGCTAGAGACGTATTCCGGCGTCGTAAAGCCTGGTAACTATTGATTTCAGTGTTGGTTGGGTGATTCCTCCACTCTGAGACGGCAAGTGCCAGTATGGACTTGTGCTCCCACGTACCATCACGTATATATTGGGAGACCACAATAGGCTGCATCCTTTATCCTTAAGAAGTCGTGTCTACCGCCTTATCGATCGTAAT
>APFE030025692.1:0-10303 GCA_000404065.3 Pinus taeda | reverse complement strand
ATATATAGATATATTCCATATGAATTATAGGGCTAGATAAACATAATTTTAGGTTGGTCTTTGCAATCACAAATAGGCCCAAGTTCAATGGTGCTTAAAGGGTTAGGGTTTAGTTGGAGAAGAAGAGGGGGTGAGGCAACTGACGAGTAGTCGAATCAACCTCTATTGTTTGTGCCTTTCTTATGCTTGCAACTAGTTTTTGTGGCTCTCTGATGCTACCACCATTGTACCATAAGTGTTAGTTCTGCAGGTGTTTCTTGGGTGACTGTAGTTCCATTCATGCTAGCATGGGAAGGAAGCATGGGTATTCTTGCTATCACTCGTGACTATTGCTCGAGGTTCAAATAATGTTGTCTCTCCATTATGATGCCACCATTGGTGTCTGACACTCGAGGTTCAAATGGTGTTGTCTCTCTATTATCTTGTCGTCAGTGTGCTATGAGTGCTCTTTCTCGAGGCGTTTCATGGGTGTTAGTGTTGTTCAATTAGTTCTTGCATGGGGTAGATATCAAGGTTATTTTGTTATTGCTAGATATTCGAATGGTGTTTTCTTTCCCCTACATCATCATGACCATGGTGCCCTATATTTCTTTTGGTACATCATTTTTCATGATTCACAATGTGTCTGCTACAAATCCCCTAAGATTTTTACCATAAAATGTTTGCTACCCAGTCTATCGGATTGTTTTTTTGGACTTCGTGGGCATCCTTTGCCAAGTTTAGAGGCTTATCAAAGCATCTTCAGGCCTTTTCCAATTAAACTATCTTCTAGTGTTACTTGTTGCTTAGAGTACCTTTCAACATTATTTTCTTGTCGGTCAGAGAATCTTCTGGTGATATCTTCCTACTAGTCAGAGTATCTTCCAGTGATATATTCCTACTCGGCATAGTATCTTCCATCTTTTTCTAGGGTGGATATTTGGGTCTTGTTGGCAAGCTTTGTGCCCCTTTTCCTTTTAGTTTTTGTTGGTGTTTTATGACTTGAATCGTAATAGGCTTGCGTGCGTTATATCATGTTCCTTATACACAGTATGGTGGCTTAGGACTTGTTTTCCCAAGGTTTTATGATGTATTTGTAGCTAATGATGTGTTTTCTGTGACATTTTTCCATATGTAAATAGTATTTCTATATAATATAGAGTTTGTCGGTTTTTTCTTACTAGCAAAAAAATAAAATTATAGGGATACTGAATAAGAAAAGAAAAGGAAACATAGTGTGATGCAAAACTATATCAGTGAAATTTTTTATTAATTGAAGCTCACACCACACAAAATACATAATAGAGTCACATTTTATAGAAATGAGGTTGATCATTAGATAATCATAGCAACCTCGAGGATAATGACACCTACACAACAACCTACACCTCCATTGCAAACTGACAACTTTCTAGAAGACTATATTAGACCTATGATGATCCAAAAGAATGTATTGAAGTAATATAGTTCTCTCACTAACGCTAATTCTCCCTCATAATGGAGAAAAGTATTTTCTAAAACACCTAAATTTTCCTCCTCTGTAGTACATGATCCTCCTCATCAACAATGTTTATGTTCGATTAGATCTCACATTTTGACCACACTTCTATGATGTTAATGTCCATACAAATCAACAACCATCCACTAGAATGCATTGGTAAGAAACCTCTATAAGCTTCAATCCAATAGCATGTCCTTCATGTGCATGGTTTGTTCAAGCATTCTTCCATTGCACATCTTCATGGTTGCACCTATACTTGTAACTTCTTTTACATAATCATTATTCTAGGTTTTCTTTGGTCTACCCATAACCATGATCTAGAATTACACCTTGGAGTTTTCTGTAGATGACTATTAGCCATCACACCTCAAGTGGATTTTGTTTACTACAAACATCACATCAACATGAATTGGTTTTGGATGACCATAGACCATAATTCTAGTAATGGTTTTTAGATGACCGTGAACCTTAACATCAAGTGGTTTCTATCTAATCAAAAACTATACATTGGGTCAATGTTTTTTTATATTACCACAAGTGTTGTGGGAGTACACTCACCTTATAAAACTCATGTTTGAATTAGGTACATGAAATTCTCATACTTCACTCATAGATATACCAGGTATATACATAAATATGACACCATAGACTTGTTTATGAATATAATGTGTGATTGTGACAACTCACAAACTTTCAACTTTGATTTTCTATCACTTATTTTACTCTATTGTAATCCTCATTATTGCCAAAATATTTTCCTGTGCATTGTAACTAACTTTTCTTCTATATTGGATCTAGGATCATATCAATGTTTTCACTTGGGATTTCTTTATCATTGGAATTTCTATTAGGTCTCTTTATTTTTTTTATTTGTACATGCTTAACAATAATTATTCCATAAAAAAATTGCTTCTTCCTAGAACCACTTATAATTGGTGTCCATATAAAAAAAATCCATCTACCAAGATGCATAGGTCCCATCCACTATACTCATTAGGTTTCTAGCAATATTATTCACCTACATGGTTCCTCAACATGTGATAATTGGTCCCAAATGATTTAGTTGATAATAATATCTCATACTCCCCCCTTAATTCCACATCAAACATATATACATGTTTACTTGCCACCCTTGTAACCATTCAAGTGATTGATTCCACAACCTGATGTCCCATCCTTTATAGTCATAGGAGGATACATTCTACATGATTACTTATGCTATCATATGAATACATTTAGGCCTAACTCAAGAGGGATTTAAAAGCACTTAGGGAATTAAATTTGTACAACTTTGACAAAAACATTGGAGATTTTAGGTTCAACAAATCATGCGTCTCCTATTTAATTTCGTTGATAAACCCATCTCTTTTCCACAATTCCAGTCACTTGAATTTACCTTTACAAAATGTTTTTTTTTTTTTAACCATGAATCATTATGAATTAAAGAAATGACAACTTCTTCTTACTAATTTTTAGTGGACCAAATGACTTATGAACTTGCAACCAAACAAAGTGCAGAAGTTGAATCAACAATGACAATAACAACAACCAATACATCAAGCACAACGACAACAACACAAGAACCAACCATAATGTTAGAAAAAGGTTTGAAAAGGGAGAGCATGACAATGAAGAACTAGTCTGCAAAGACTAGTCAAGGAAATGGGCCTCAAGGGCAAGTACCTGGAAGTTAACATGCTGAAAAATGGGAGCACATGGTGCAGATAGCAACTGGAGAAAGGATTTTTACTAGTCCAAGTTCTCCGCAATCAGGAAAACAAGCGATAAAGTGAGCGCTGATCGGAAAACAAGGAAAGGGTCTTTTGCATGCAACAAGTATCATGTCTCAGACTTCAAACTTTTCTTAGCATCAATAGGGATTTTTGAAACGATCCTCAGTAAAGCAGATGTCTTCGGTTTACTTATCCATGAAAAAACACCAATCAGCAATGTCATCTCCACCTACTCTACAACCACAACAACAAGTGCATATCTAACAAAAATCAACATCTTCTTCCATCCCTCCGTTAGCTTCATCATCACAACAAAAAAATAAATCAAAGCAATCCCAACGTGAGGTTCACCAAAATATTTTGCCGCATCAAACAGGATCTAATGCTGGAATACAACCATCACCTCAACTGAGCAAAGGATCTGTGAAACAATAGGATCAAGTTGCTTCTCAACATCCATCTCAACATGACATGTATCATTTCAAGTTGGGTTTAATGTGGGTAGTCCATTAAGCACAGTATCACCCAGTCCTCTTGTACCTCTTGCTTCTGCTACGATTCTTGGAAAGCAGGTGAACGCCTATTACAAAAAAAAAGTGTTATATAAATTATCTAGTCATAGTAGTGCTTCAGGAACTCAGATATCTCCATCCAATTCAGCAGAGACATTGATCACCCCATTAAATGGAACTGCTACAGTGCCAACATCGACTACTTCTAGCAGAATGTCTCCAGAGACAAATATCACAAGACTACGTCAGTGACAGTATGTAAGTTCCACTTGGTCCAGTTCATGGTCAAAATTTGGGAGCCCATCCAACAATAAGGGCAAGGATGTCACCACAAATGGGTTCTCAATGGAAAACTCAACAATCACAGTCAGAACAACAACAGTGACAAGGGCACAATGCAATGCAAAGTTCCATGTCCAGTAGTTTAAGAATTCCATATATAGAACGTCCAATCTCTGGACTACTGTAATGATATTTGGAGGTGGCATAAGTTCCATATTATACAGGTACACCTGTTTAAGCTCCAAGGCAACCGATGAGTGAATATTTGATACATCAGTTTTTCATAGAGATAATATATAAATGTTATTAATTTCCATCTATTTTTGCATAAAGTAAAATTAAATCCCTATATTCTTCTTGTGGGTGCCTTTACAGGGGAAAATGGTTAAATCACATAAGGTATTTTCTAATGGTTCAATGCATGTCTTGTTAATACATTTGAGGCTAGCACATACTGGAGATTTTCTTGGGAAAGTTGGGAAACTGTTGCTACTCTCAGGTATCCATTTCTCTCTTTATGACGAACCTGATCCCTAAAGATATTTTTAGGAGCTTGGTATTGGATAACGTGACAGTTATCAGTTCTGCTACAGAAACTACCAAAGATTTCCTTGCAGTAATGAAATTTTTGTATTTTTGGCATTCTTTGTATTTTATAGTAGTTTAATCTGGACGGATAGGACTTTGGTAAATATGCACGCTGAGCTGGATACAGATCCAAGCTAGGTGATCTCAAAATATTTCAATTTTCGGTTGGTTTATTGTTTCTTCATCTAATTTATTTTTGTATAATTTCTACTACTCCATATAGATTGTAATTTTTCCAATAGAAATATCCAATTGATTGGAAGCTCAAAAGCCTCTTTGGAACCTTTTACGAAATAAATATCCATTCAATAAATTTTTCTTACTTGGTATTTTTTCTATTCAATAATTTTTGGTGGGTTTATTGTTTCTTCATCTAATTTATTTTTGTATAATTTCTACTACTCCATATAGATTGTAATTTTTCCAATAGAAATATCCAATTGATTGGAAGCTCAAAAGCCTCTTTGGGACCTTTTACGAAATAAATATCCATTCAATAAATTTTTCTTACTTGGTATTTTTTCTATTCAATAATTTTTGGTGTTTTTTATGTGATCTTTATATTGGGATAGTATTTATGTTTTGATAATTGTTTGGTGAAGAGAACATGAAAGTTAATAAGAAGTCAAGAAATATTCACAAATAATTATTAAGAAGAGAAATCAAACTTAAGTGATTTTGTACTTAGTTTTTTAACATGGAATCAAAACTAAGGTTAAAGAAAAATAGTTTGAAGATCACATATTATTGGCATATTTAAAGACATCTGGACAACAATTATCTCCCTCTAAAAACACACATGGATATTTATTATTAACAATATGGAAAGTACCAGAATTATGGAAAACAATCATATCCAAGGAGAAAAAAAAGGTATATTCAAGCAAGGAGTCTTCTCTTCTCTCTCTTAGGTCTAATTCATCTTGTAGGAATTTTGTGACATTCACTTGATCAAGTCTATAGAAAGGTTTTGTTCTAAGGTCTATTGATCTAAATTCTATGGTATCAGATACAAGAAGTACGAGACTTATTTTTTTTATGATCTAAATTGATATTAGTCTAATATTATTCTTTGTTTGGAGTCCAATCTCACGAAAAAGTTATGACAAAAAATTTTGAGACATGTAAGAAGGACCATATATCAATATCGTCTTTGTGATTACATGCTTCTCCATGTATATATGAGTTCCTATAGAAAATAATGCGAACTTTTGTAACAGAAAATGCAACTGTCTGTGGAAGCTTTTCTGTAATAATATGGTGTCCATGTGAGCTAATGTTAAACTACACTTTCTATAGAATGCAAGCCAGTTCGAAGTATATGATGATGCAAGTTTCTGAGGGTCAATCTAGACTGGGTGATCATCTTGTGGAGAAATCATAGCGGAGATTGACTTGAACAATTTGTGACGTTGATCTGACACAGCCCTTCAAACTCCATGACAATCCAAGCTACTGTAGAAGAAAATTTATATCCCATTGGAATGATGAGGAGTAGCATTTATTCGCTTGTGGGAAGAATACGTTTTTGAAAATCATCAAAATAAATACATGTGAAGTTACTCACTATAGGAAATTTGAAAAATCAGAAGTAAAGGTCTGAAATATAAAGGTGCTAAAGGTGAAACTGGAACTATGCTCCCATGGAATTCCTGAAGTATGTAACAATTTCATTTAAGAGACATGACAAGAAGTGTGAAACAAAGAAACGATGTTTTACCTTCCTATGATAAATACTACAGTAGAGAATGGAAGGTATATCTATGACAGATTTAAGACGTATTTAATATACCTAACAACAAAACGCCTATCCAAGGTCTGAACTATTCATGGCAGACGAAATTTTCTGATTAGTAAAGTTCAGAAATACTTATAATGAATTTCTATGTAAAAAAAAAAAAAATACAAATTTAGTGGAAATATATGAGTAGACCTGTGGGACATTACGCCGTAATATATGATACATAATGAAGTTTGTTGAGCCCTGAAATTGACCACGTTATAGCGAATGTCAAACATATAATATTTTATTTTGAAAAGCACTAGAAGTCTGGGGTATCTAGTGGAAGGAACTGAAATTTTGTAAACCCTATCGAAAGAAACCAAAATATTAAATTCTATCTCTGACCATGAGGATTGTACCTTCTAAAAAAGGAAACATACTACGAATTCCAAGCCTAAAGATCTAGTTGTAGTAAGGATTGTGATAAGAAATATGAAGGTTCTTGAAGTTCATTTCTGTGGCACAAAAATATGACGCATACATACTACCAAGATTTCCTTTTTATACAGAAAAGAGATATGAATTTCATCAATAAGGCCAACCTATCTAATTCATTGAAGTCCACAAGATCTGAAGTATCTCTATCAGAGGAAGATGACACATGTCAACTAAAGAAAAAGTCGAATCAAATTACAATTTACAGGTGTCTCTAAATTCAGGAATCCAAGCATATGTGATAGACCTATTGACAGAATATTGTGTAAACCTTTGTGCAAGAACAACTAAAATATTTGTCGGGGCAAGAAGATACAATTGGTCTCCTTTGTGCAAAACATGTAGCCTTAATGATGACATCAATGAAGGTTGCAGTAAATTTGTAGGCATTTAATGAAGTATTCATTTTAAAAAGTAGTAAGAAGATCAGGGCATCTAGATGAAAGCCTTGTAATAGCTTCTATGATTATTAAAGACAAAGAGCATGTTGCATAAAGGGAATGGTGACTGGGTAATCAAGTTGGATCCTTGGTACTCTAATAAAAGTAGATTAATATGGATATGGACCACGAAAATGTTAAGATGGAACCTCTACTTTTACAAAAGATAAGTTTTTAGTTCTTTGTGCTTTTTATTACATTTTTAATTATTTCCTATATGTATCTAGCTCTATTATTGTCACTTGATTATTATACCTTCCTTTGTGTTTTCTCTTTGAAAGGAAGGTTTGTAGGAATATTCTAAAGAAATGATCGTGGCTAGAATGAGAGGAAGCATAGAAAGAAAGACTTGAGTAGAAGCCTTGTTGCAAAAGAAACATTTCAAGGTTTGTAGAAAGAAGAAACTCAAGGTATGTTTAAGATCATACGACTTATAGAAAGTTTTCATCATAGAAGGTACAATAATTTTTGTTTGATATTTCATTATGTTAATAACTCACTCATGTCTAGGGTTTTACTATAGAATCATGAAGATTCATACACTATTAGGGTGTGATAATTTCTAGATTAAATCAACCATTGTATGTATTATATTTCGCTAGTTGTTGACTTTGATGAAATCTTAATTGTTTAGGGTTTGATGATGATTTCTAGGGTTTATGATAAAACCCTAGTAGATATAGGTTTGTAGAAATAAGAAACTCAAGGTATGTTTAAGATCATAAGACTTGTAGAAATTCTTCATCATAGAAGGTACAATAATTTGTTTTTGATATTTAATTATGTTAATAACTCTCTCATGTCTAGGGTTTTACTATAGAATCATGAAGATTCATACACTATTAGGGTGTGCCAATTTCTAGATTAAATCAACTTTTGCAAGTATTATCTTCACTATTTGTTCACTTTGATGAAACCCTAATTGTTTAGGGTTTGGTTATGATTTCTAGGGTTATGATAAAACCCTAGTAGATATTGATACAAGATCATAGTGTTGCCATTATGAGACAAGTGTTGTCCTTGATGGCAACTCATACAGGTGACAGATCATAGTGCAACAGGATAGTAGCAAAGATTGAAGATCAGCCTCTCAGAATGGAAGAAAATAAGGGGTTCGCAGGTACACCGTTCAAAAGGTGTGGACCCGCGGGTACGCCGTTCAGAAAGTGCGGTCATGTCCGCAGGTTATCCGAACAAAAGGTGCGGACCCAAGTACACACACTTCCATGCAGAGAAAAGTGCACGCACGTGGGAAATCCTATGGTGATCCATGGTATCTAGTCCGTCATGTTTGATCCTATGGATTTGGTCCGTGGTATTGCATCCAAAAGTGTTGAACCCAAGTATTGGATCCTTGGTATTGTTTCTCAATGGTTTTGGTCCATGGTTTGAGAAAGGCCTAGACTATAAAAAGAGGGTTATGGGTTGAATATCTTAAGGTGATCTAGATCTGAAATACTTGTGATCAGTTGGTGAGTGATAGCTAGATCTGAATCAAGGAGAAACCTGAGTATTATAGAAAAATTAACTGATGGGTCGAGATCTCCGTGGCGCATGATCAGATATGTAGATCTAATAGTCTGGGGTATGCTTGAAGACTGAAAAACTATCTATACCCGCAGGACCGCAGGTGTGGATACCCGTAGAGCAGAAGAGTGTGCAGGTGTGAATCTAGCCGCAGGACCGCAGGAGCGACATGGTTCAGGTGCGGATACCCGCAGAGCAGAAGAGTGTGCAGGTGTGGATCTAGCCGCAGGACCGCAGGAGCGACACGGTTTAGGTGCGGATACCCGTAGAGAAGAAGAGTGAGCAGGTGAGGATGTAGCCGCAGGACCGCAGGTGCGACACGGTGCAGGTGCAAATACCTGCAGAGAAGAAGAGTGCGCAGGTGAGGATACCCATAGATAAGAAGACTGTGCAGGTGCGGATACCCGCATATCAGAAAGCAGCACAGGCGCGGATGTTCGCAGATGTCTAGTGGTGAAGTTGCGGAACCTGCTTGAAATTGTTTTAACTGCCTCTGACTATTCTGTAGGGTTATGGGTGCATAATTGATGTCTGGTTACTGGTATTGAGTTCAGATAACAGCATGATTATGTTTAGCTTCAGTCTTGATGGTTGAATGGATCAAGTTCTTAATGACTTATCTTTATGTGATCTGATGTACTAGATCTGGTTGATAACTCACATATTATCCTTGTATATGTATTGGTGTTTGGGTGATTCAGAAGATTGATTGATTATGTGCTTCAATGATGTTAATGGGTCCAGTGTGAAAATTGGATGAAACGTGGCCTTTCAGATTATGTGTTGTGCTTCAGGTGTATCCAAAATGAAAAATTAATGAAACGTGGTACCCGAAGGAGAGAATATTGTAGGCCGGCACCTATGTACTAGTATCTTAGCTAGTACAAGAGCTAAGGGGGTGGTAGCTCCCTTCCAGTAGCAGTTGAAATCTTTGGAGCATTGTAGTAGGTAGCAGCCTGCGTACTAGTAAATGGATCGGCTAGTACAAGAATTATGGGGGTTGTAGCTCTCTGCAAGTAGAAGCCTGCGTACTGGTATAAGACTACACCAATGCAAAAATATTGTAAAATGATTTTCTTATTAAGAAGAATATTGAGATGACTTGCAGCAGGTGGTTTTCTCCCACATTGGGTTTCCACCTTATATCCTGGTGTTCATGTGTGTGGCTTATGTGTGATGATCTGTTCTATTTTACTACACCTATTTACTGTTAATATGGTTGATAATGTTCTAATGCACTCATTAATGATCTACTAACTGAATGATAAGAAGTTGTGGAAGTAGCATATATGAATCTAAATATGGAAATGAAAAAGTTTTATTGATGTGATAATACTGATTCACCCCCCCTCTCAGTATTATTTCCAACAATTGGTATCAGAGCAGGTCCTTCTGTAGAAGCTTGATCGCTTGAATGAGATCCTTGGAACAATGGGAAAGAAGCTTAAGAAGAAAGCACATAAGCAGAAGAAGACATCTCAGAAGAACTATGACAGTGGGAGAATCGATTGGGGATTAGGTGT
>APFE030025684.1:0-18477 GCA_000404065.3 Pinus taeda | reverse complement strand
GGATGGGTGACCTCCCGGGAAGTCCTGGTTACTGGGTGCAAGCCCCGGAAGTGATGATTGACGCTATGTGATTTATTTCACCAGTTTCAATCTCACTTCTTCACCCCTGTGAGCATCACCCGATGCAATGAGTGCTAACTGAACTATTCAAATTATGAGAAATTAGTCACTTACGACTACCTCTCATGGAAATGGTCATACGTGAATGACTTACTTAACGCAGTTGAATCCCAAAAATGATATCTAATATAATGCATTGCATAAACCCCCTATACTTATATTACTTGCTAATTCAATCGCTTTCCACATTTAAACTATGAGTTGTTATAACCACTCTATATATGTGTTATGTCTTTAGCAGTATTTATTTGCATGCTTTTCTACTCCCTTTCCCTGAGGGGACTAATGCTTGAGTTATTCTTCTTTATGAAATATATGTTAAATCTCATATCAATTCCTTATTTAGAAGATTAAATACTTGTTCTGTAATTTGTGCAACGAGTTTGTAAAATCTTTTTTTATACACAATATTAATAATAATTCTTTTATTTACAAGAGAAAGTTGTCAGTTCAATTCGGTATAATAAACCTTTCAACCATATATTAGACCTACTACCTATATAACACAAGAATATACTTATTTGAGTATTCGCTAATTTTTTTATGTCTGTCTGATACCAGACCTTAGATTACTTATTATTTTCCTCCCAACTATGAGACCAGCTATTCCAGCTTGAGCCTGCCCCTGAGCTGCTCCTCACATGCTAGATTTCTTCTTAAGACTTACAGTCTTCACTTGTTACAACTATCTGGTCCTAACCAGATTTAGCTTCAGGAACCCACCTGACATTTCAGCACAGTGTTCTCATTCTCAATTTTAATCTTTTTCCTCTTTTCTTGATCTCAGGTACACATACCCTTTTGATTTCTTCCTAACTACCTCGCATGTGAGAAATACATAGTTGTCATTATTATGACATTTCACTTCCTGCACACCTTAATTAAAATAAATAATATATAAACTTATAATAGTGCTCAGTTTATTTAACTGCAATAATTAAATATTTACAATCATTGGGAGCATTTAGAGGGGACTATAACTAGGGGAACTGAATTAAGTTATATATATATCAATATATATATCTATATCTATCTATCTATATATACTATTTATTATATATCATCATATATATTATATATATATATTATATTATATATATATATATATTAATACGATATTAATATATTGACAATTGGAATATGTTCATTATGATACCATATTGCTCATTTTTTTTGTTCAATATATTTTTAAATACACATCAAATTAGTTAATTTTAGTAGTTGAAATATTTTTATATTAAAAACCTAGATTGAAATTTTATTATTATTATTTAATATTACATATTCAATATTAAAAAATTGAGTAAAATTACACATCTCTCAAAATAATTAATTATTTTTACTTATTTTCATAGTTTTTTCTTCGTGAGGGAATTTGAAATATTTTTAATATGTGTCAAGGACACACCATACTTTTCTCTCTATACATTTATATGAAGTTCAATATGTAGAAATATATTAGTTACATTATGGTATTTAAATTTTATTAGGTTTTATTATGGATATTATTATGTGGAATATAACATATATATTTTTTAAACTTTTCATTAATTTATTTTCATAAACCGATATAAAATTATGTTATTTAACGTACATCTAAATATTTTATTTATGGATGAAAGAGTGAAAGTGAAATAATTTTGCCAAAATTGTAATATTAACAATGATGAACATAGCAAAAGTAAAATTATTTATTTTTATCAAACTTTTTAAATTAAAAACTAAAACCATATTTATATTATATATATATACTATATATATATATATATACTACTATATATTATATAATATTTTTATTTATATTATACTATATCTAATATTGTTTTGTTACATTAAAATATATTTTATTTAAAAAAAATTGAAATTAAACATGAAAAAAATTAACATTATCTTCGTACTAAATTGTTTAACCATAATTAATTATTACTATTGTGATGTTTAGATTTTCTGTATTATGCACTTGTCAATCAAGTTACACTTAATATCAATTCCATGATATTCGAGATATTCATTTTATGCTGGAATCTATTTGATTGAATTTGAGGTTCGAAAGAGGTGAAAATCACGAGTTTTCCTATTACAATTCCCGTAGGATAAGTCCTCCATACCTTCCACTTGGCATTTCAGCTAGAATGTAAGTTGCGAAGGATATGTAAAAGTAAATCTAATCATAAGCAACAACACTTCAGGGAATTGTTACAATCTTATTAAAAAAATAGAAACAAAATATACGAACGCTCTAGAAGAAGTATTTTATTGCATATAATTTATTGTGCAACATACGAGAGAATTCCATATTTATAGTAAGGAATAGAACAAATAATTGTGCAACATGCATTGGAACTTTAATCCATTCTAATGACACATTTCTCCCATTAAGAAGGAATGCGGAGAAATGTACTGTTATATTTATCTATTATGTATTGTTATATTTATCTATTATAAATATGAAATTTTATGGTGTATTTTGCAATAGATTGAAAATAGTAAAATCTCTTTTTAATAGAGTTTATATATATATATATATATATATTATATATTATATATTTTCTTAATTTGATAGTAGAATACGACTGTAGGCACTCTTGGGGAGGGTATAAAGAAATGAAATTGTATGCATTTTTCTAACGGAACATTAAGAGCAAGAAAATAAAATAAGTTATTTGTTGAGATATGTATTTACAATAGTGTTTGTTTATCAAAGTATTGTGTTTTGTGTTTTTCTTTGTAAGGTTATTCATTAAAGTGAAATCTAAGTAAGAAGTTTTTGGATCCAAATTCTTGTTCACCGAAGGAGGGACACCACTATGTGTAGAAGAAAAACTAGTGTTCAAGGTTGGAAATTAAAGTTGCAAGTTGTGTGTTTAACAAAACATTCAATTCTTCATAATTGTTTGCCCCTCATTTTAAGATATATATTGGTTTAACCCATCCCTTTGAGCAAAATTCATTTGAGAGAAAATATCTATGATGCTTTGGAGAGATCTGCCTAGATGTGTAGCCATGTGGATAAAGAAGTTCAAGAAGGTAAAAGAAAAGAAGGCCCATGTGGATAAGGAAGTTCAAGAAGATAAAAGAAAAGAAGATAAGACCACTTGGGTGGAAAAGAATAAAGGAGTTGTAGTCAAAGTAAAGGGAGTTCGATTTGTATGCATGCTTGTGCCACAATAAGCTTGGAAGAAAGCATCATAACTATCTACTTCATCTTTTCCCATTTTACTATATCTATTCTTATCCTTGTAGGGTGTAATGTTTGGTTATGGTATTGGGGTTACTTTAGGTGTACTTATTTCATTACAATCAATTAGGTTGAGTAAGGGTGTATCTAACAATGAAAATTTATCCCACAAAGGAGTTTCACAGCCCCTAAATTCACTTAAGTCTTAATGTATGTTTGGAGATTTATGCATGTTAATGTTTGTTGAAATGGGAATGCGCGCCAATTCCATTAAAAGAAAAGGAAAGTATCTAATTTGATTTTATATTTAATTCCACAGAACGATAATTATTGACATGAAAGGTTTATACAAAAAGGTGCAATAAAAAATAACAATATAATAGTTTTAGTTGAAAAGAAATAAACCATACTTTTTTTCAAAAGTTGTTTTATTAAATACAAAGAGAGAAAAGTGAGGAGATTGAGATAATGCTCATTGTTTCATAGGATTTTGATCAAATTTATGACATGGTGAGGTTTTAAAAAAACCATGGTTAAATGGTCTCATTTACATGAGTGCATGTTCTTTTGCATATATTTTAGATGAAGTGTAATAAAAATGATGGTGATGAGACTGGTTTATGTTTAAGGCATATAATTTCTATAAAATAATGATGGCAATCATTATGTTGTAAAACATTTTTAACACTTATAATTTTTCAAAACGCATAAGCCTTAAAAGACTTCTTCTATTTGCAATTGAAAAAGGGCGCCATTAACTTCAGGTGTTTGGTGATTCTAGAATAGTTATTGATTTGTTAAATTAGCAGACTACATGTCACGTGCACACCCTCAGGAGTATAATGGATGAGGTTATTATGATAAAATCACAGTTTGATCATATTACTTATCATCATGTTTATATGGAAAGGAACACACTTTCCAATTGTCTTTCCAAGGAGGGCTTGTAGTAGGATCGAGGGATATGGCATATAATCGACCATAATGGAACTGAACACTATCAGTATTATCATTATCCTTTTGATGACTTACTATAGATAGATGCAGGTCATGAGTGACATATTTTTGTACCTACTTCAGTTTTCTAGACAAATTTCCATTACTAGTTTTGATGCCTCTTGATAGGCAGTTGCAAGATATTATACAGGACAACATTATGATAAAATGTTTCTATATATTTCCAGATGCTAATGGATTGTTTTAGATAAGTATGTTTTTAGAATAGTGTACAAACACTTTATACAAATGATTGTTGTGTGATCAACAATCACAATTTTGGATATGCTATAATAGCATCTACAACCTGTAATTTTCACTATTGTTAATGAAACTTACAATTTTTCCGTTGGGAAAAAAAAACATTTTGAATGCTTGTTATAGCTGATTTAAAATGATGTGTAGGGGGTGCATGATTACTTGTACCTAACACCCCAAAGTTTTGGTCCAAGATGAAAAATTTATCCATAGGAAAGTTGAACCCCTCAGACGTTTTATAAGACCTATTGAGTTATAACTACATGCATTTGTGTGGTAACACATGTGATAGCGTGTATCCTTCTTATATATAGGGAGGATGTAATATAAGGTTATGGAATCAACCACATGGATAGGTACAAGGGTGGCAAGAGGAATCATATCTAAGCTTGATGTAGAATTGGAGAATTGAGTCTTTGATTAGACTAATGTGAGATTAAATAGTCTTAAAATGTGAGGGACCATCATAGAGAGAGTTTAATGTATTAATGAACCATGTAGGTGAAAATAATTGCTAGAGAATTGGCGAGTATAATATGTGGCAACCATGTATCTCAGTAAATGGATTTCTTTTTATATGGACATCAATAACCAATTGTTTGCATAAAGAAGTAACAATTTTGTATGTAGGTACAAAAGGAAGAAGAAAAATCCCATAGTGAAGAAAGCACAAGTGAAGACATAAATGTCATCCACAATAGTAATGGAATAGCTATAATAAACAAGTGTTGCATGCAGCCGGTAGTCCCTGTCGGGGTCTGCCACAACAACACAATACAAACGCTCTGTGCAACATGTCTAAGCTTTTTATTTCGCTAAAAACCTGCCTTCGTCGAACAAACTCGCTACCTTACGTGAAAGATCTTGCTGTCTTCATCACACAATCGCATAATTCACTTAATCAAATTTCAAAGGAAATACAATTTTCATATTAATTTAATGCGTTCATAGAAGGCTATCACAAAGGCATCTTATTCCAGAACAGATAAAACAATCACACAATCGCATAATTCACTTGAATGTGTAATAAAACAACGCCCAGTGTGTTGGACAAGTTTAATTATTAAATACAAATTATATAATTTAATATTTCAAAATGAACATGGGTGTACTCTTCAAATGAAATAGAAAGAGTGATGAACTTTTATTTTTATATAAGTGTAATTATGGCAAATTAGATATACATTTTTTTATTTTGGAAATTTTATATAATATTTGTGATATATGATTTTTTTGTTATTTTTTAATAAGTAGTTTTTATTTATGTAGATTGAATATTTTAAATCTTTATATTACAAATCTTAATAAATGTAGTTTAATAATCCAATTATTCCATATATTGTTGTATCAATTTAATATGTTATAGAAATTGAATGTTTGGGGTATTCATCGTTTCATAAACTTAATTTTTTAATCACTCATGTTTCAGATTTAAACCAACTTTGCTCATTCACATATCAGTCACGCTTTCTAGGATAAAACAACTTCAGTGTGTAATTTGTGTAATTTGTTCTCTAGAGAGTTTGGGAACTATTGATTATGTCCTTGGAAGAGAGCACAGAGAACAGCTCTTTCCCACGAGGTCCTTATTCGGAAATGTTGGAGACTGTGATGGAGAGAAGTTAAAAGAATTAGATATTATGTGTATGCTATAGGCTTAAATGAACAATCATATAAAAGAGTCTGGCATATTGTAGATAAAAATGCACAGAGACAATGAAAGAAATCAATGCTGCCCTTTCTTTTTCAAGAGCTTTCAATAGACTTTTCGAATAAGTTACAAAATTAAAAAATCAATTCTGCATTATGAATATCAAATTCGTGTATTTGAGAATGAACAACGAATTCATTAACTTTTATTTCAGAATGAATAACGAAACTTTTAATTATATCATGTATTTCAGAAAGTTTAGTGTCAATGAAAAACTAATTAACTATATATTATAATAGTCATTGTTACAATGTAGAAATATAAAACATACTTTTTAATTGTTATATATATATATATATATAATTTATTTGTGTAAAACAATAAATATATGGCGAAAATATTTGAATGACACGTGGGCTTGCATTTATGGCCGAAACATTTGAATGACATGTGGGCTTGGATGCAAGCCACGTTCCTTGTTGCATGGAAAACCTGCTTAAACCGGGAAGGGCCACCATTCAAAAGATTTGATAAAGCTACTATGAACCATATAAACCAGATAACCAAAACATTAGCGCGTCAATAAGAGTAAGTAATGTGACATGCTAACAGAAACCTCCCGAAAATGTTTGGGTGGGAATATTGCAGATAGGGAAGAAACCATGGATTTTACTTAGATTGATGCAACTCCTGAAAATTTATCCACCGCCTTTGAATCCATCCAGGCTAACAATGACAAGGATCAAGTCACGTTGTTGTTTTTCTTCGTAGACAAAGATCCTGTTTCAGATGCCTTAGCTGTTTTTCTTGGCGGACAAAGATCTTTTTTCAAGCCTTAGCTAGTATCTAGGTTCTCATTTCTAATTCCCTCAATCCCTTATGTAGTGAATTTATACAAAACCAGATATTGATAATGAAAATAACAATAAAATTAGTTGTAAAGAAAGACCCAGAGCGTAATTTTTTGGACATTCAGAGATTGATATTTGAAATTATTGGAGATTAAAACCCTCAATTTTAAATTTACCTTATGTAGTGAATTTATACAAAACCAGATATCGATAATGAATAACAGTAAAATTAGCTATAAAGAAAGACCAAGAGCGTAAATTTTTGGACATTCAGAGATTGATATTTGAAATTATTGGAGATTAAAACCCTCAATTTTAAATTTATGAGTCTTTAGCTTCTGCAGTTGAGGATTTTGACTTAGTCGTTCCGAAAGGCCCCGCAGAGACAGACCTACCAATCTCTGCGACATAAAAGATTGCACATTTGCAAAAGGCATTCCAAGCCCTTCAAGACCAGAATTGAAAATTGCACGCAAAGATCAAGTTGGTGCTGACCACTGAAGAAAGAAAGCTGGAGGAACAAATTCAAGTTGCAGACGAGTTGTATTTTCCTTGTTAATTCTGATACATGCTTTCATTCAAAACCATTAATAAAAAAATTCCTCTAAATACATGGCATTCAAAACCATTAGTAAATGTTAGTTCGGCGTCTATCCATAAACCCTTTTAGGCATTGTTTTGTATGATGGCAGTAGCGCTTTGGATACATTTAATAATAATACAATTTTACTGATATTTACCTGGTGTAGATTGACCCGTCCACTATCTTGCGGGTAGTAGTTCCTCACTAAGAAAATGGTGGGATTAAGGAGGTGACAGACAACATTATGCAAAGGGGATCAGAAAGAAAATGGCAGAGAAGTTTATCAACATTCCAAATTCTGATAAAGTCAGTGTAGATATATATAAAAAACAATAAGGCGAGATAGATATAGATGGAGTAGCAGCTATGCAGGCCTTATATTCATATCCTTTTTGAAGTAAAAGAAATTTACAGATATTTTAAACTTTTCCAGGTATTTTAGTCCTAGATACTTATTTTTATGATATTTTTAAAATTACTAAAATTTAATTATAAATTTTAATATTTAATTATTAGGGAACAAAATCAATTGAACACACTGAATCTATAATACATATCATTATAAAATGCCAAATTTATATGTTTTGTTGTGATTATGCAAAAACAGATACAGATATATATACATTTCGTTTTCACTGTTGGTACTTCCCAATCCAGAAATATTTAGACTCATAATCTTTTGCAAACAGAGACACTCGTTGGATCCCTTTTGACAGAAGCGAACACTAATATTTTAAAGTTTTTAGATAAACGATGACAATGAATAGAATGGGCATAGATTTAAGATTGTGAATAATATTGTGGTTGCAGTGGATAAGATGCGCACCTGTAAATAATTTAAGTATCCGCACCTATGAATGATATGTCTGAGACTGCTTTGCAGCGTTGTTCAGACTTCAGAAGAAGCAACTTTCTCCATACTTCTGAAGGATCCAAGCTAATGCCTCCTGTAGCAAAATGGGCCATATTCACCGGGCTTACGCTATATGCAAGTTCACAAAAGAGCGTTCATATTCCAATTTCTATTACAGAAATCATTTATTTATCAGTGGAGAAGATCTTACAGTTTATGTCTGCAGGAAATACATGAACATCGTTAAACAACAAACTAAAGCTCTGAGTGGGCATCAGAAAACGAAGAAAATTTTCGTGTCTCGACGATGGGCTCAATAACTTCTTCAGAACATGAAGAAGGTGGATTCAGAACGGAGCATGTGGTACGTATCTCTCCCTTCTTGCCCGTTAGAACGCCCAACTGCCCCATTTTATGCATTCCAAGCACAAACGTTTTGAAGAACACGATCTGGCTGGATGCAAAGCTGTCAACGATGTCTTGACTATCGGTGGAGTCTGTGTAGAGACTCTGGTCGGAGGTGAGGAGCCCTTTGTTCTTCTGCAGATTCACGTAGTATTTCTTGTCGAAAGCGTTTGGAGTCCGGACATCCAAGTTTGTGAAGTCCACGGTGTTATTGATAGTGGGGCATAATGAATAAAGATCGTCTGCCAAACTGTTTGCTAGATTTTGAGCCATAATTGCTTTTCCTGTGCTCTTGTTATATAATTGGTTATCGAAGGAGCTGCAGTGAGCACGACCAATTATGTGTCCACCTGAAGCAGAAGCAGGGCATGACAAGAAACCAGTTAAATTACTTTAAACAATTATTTTATCTTTCAAAATGTTATATTGATAAATTTCAGAAATATTTCAAAATCTCATGAATAAAAACTAAATCAATGGTTGGATCTCATTAATATATCTCAAATTCCAAAATATTCAAACGAAATCTTCCATAGAAATAAGAATGCCACATTAGTAAAATGAGCATCAGACCTGAAAGAGCTACCATATTAGTCAAACTGAATCCTTTGGGGCCAAAAATGTTCATCAGCTGTGTCACATCAAAAGTTGGAGAAGGTAAATTGGCGAGAACTACGGATTGAGTAGCAAAGCCTAGGTTGTCTCTGCGTCCAAGCGGTACTGGGTATTTTGGGCCTCCTGCCTTCAAATTGGTGATTTTTGTTACTCTTTTTGAAAATTTTCATAATAAGCAACAGAGCCACAAATCTTAATACCACAAAAGTAATGAGATTCCAGAAATATCTTAAAATTTGACTAGTTAAAAAATTAAGACTATGTTTCTCTACACCATCATATTCGAAATTATTATAAAATTTCAAAATATTTCTAAAAAGTCTAAAATCAACCTAAAATACTCCAAAAATAAAATACTACCAACCTTAGCGACAGACTCCCGAGCAGCCAAAGCCAAAATATCTGCACACGTCACAACCCCTCTGCAACTGGCTTCTGCAGCAGTTTTGATTTCGTTTATCAGCTGCAAAGCCCGGGCTCTCAGCAATAGATTTGGAGGAGCCTGCTGCTCACTGGGGTTGATCGATATGTTTGAGATTGCTTTGCAGCTTTGTTCAGACTTCAAAAGATGCAGCTTTCTCCAGACTTCTGAAGGAGCCAAACTAATGCTTCCTGTAGCAAAATGGGAAAAATGCTAATGCCTCCTGCAGCAAAATGAAAAAGGGGAAGGGAAAGACAGGTGTGCCGACTGCCATATAGTATTTGAGAAATCTGCAAAGGGCGAGCACGTTGCCATATAACATTTAGAATTGAAGAACAACGGAAGACAAGTGGCCAACTGAACACAAGTGGCTACTGCCATGCAAAATTCGTGTTGTGGAAGTCGGCAACCAAAGTTTGGATAAAATAACTTGCCGCTTCAACCAGCCTACATAGGATAAGATCATATTGCAAACTTTGCCTCCACAACCTACTTAGATAAGATGATATTGCGTCAATATTTTTTGCATCAGGCGACGTGAAGGCTGTAATAAGACGTCAATTGTTTTCCGAACCAAAAACTTTGCTTAAAAGTTTGTTGAATGAAATTGGGAGCATTAAACTTAGGTTAAAATGCCAAATCACTGGAAAAAGAACCGGTCAAAGTATAAACTAATGCTCGGTCAACGATCTATCGATTGCTAATAGTCCCAGGCAGGGACTAATAATGGAAAATCTATAACAATTCAACTGTTAATATATGAGGATATATATTATTATTCATTTCCAAATGAATATTAATTAATTTACCAATTATAATTATATTAAAAAGCTTAAATGAATGTACAAATTTTAATGGTCAATATTAACATTAAATTATAAATATTTAATAAAATTGTAATTTTAGATTAATTAAAATTGTAATTTTGGATTAATAAAATAAAAAATAGATCTAACATTCATTTATTTATTTTTTAATAAGAAAAACTAATTTTATTTAGTTATTAATCAACAATGTAAAAATTCGCCAATAGATACTATCTATGTATGCCTTCATTAGTGTTCAAACAAAACTATTAGAATTTTTATCATCACCATAAAGTTAAATTTTCCAAATTATTGAATTATAACATTAATAACTCATTAGTAAATTTTTAATAATGTCAAATGTTCCAGAAAAGATAAATATAAAAAGAATGAAGAACATTGAATATTCTAAAAATTTAACTTATTAGTTTGGCTTCATTGAAATTAAATGATATGATTCTCCAATGGGGGTGTTTGACACTAGGAACTCTATGCCACGTGAAGTATGACACTTTGAGATATGGCATGAGTAGAGGAGGGTAGGCATTAAGCCCTTCCATTACGTTGTATTTAACTACTCTGCATTTGAATGTGTGAAACATCACCCCTTACCTAAGTGCAAAGGAATAATACCGTCCTGAGGATCCATGGCGCCTATGTTATAATGGTTAAGTAGTGTGGAGAATCCAACAGTCTGGGTGTTATTTGGCTCTTTGAGGGATACAAACTTACCTATGTTTACATTTCTTCAAGTCGTGTGGATCTGGTGCCAATCATCCATTTATTGCTCCTTCTGTAGGCTTAATAAGGTAACAACTCTCTCCCTACTACTCTAGGTGAAACTTTCCTTTTCATTCCTTGGCCGGAGGGTGTGTTGGTTGAAGAACTGGCTAGTATTGGGTGTTGGTGTCTTGGGCCTGGGTGGTATCTTGCTTTGGCATTCTGGGTGGTGGTGCTTCGTTTATTTGTGTAAGGTGTATGTTTCTATTACAAGTGGTGCCACTATTTCTAGTGGTGGAGGTTTTGCTCAGGCTAAGGCTTTGGTGTTGGCTTTGTTTTGGCTCTCTGGGATAGGCATTGCATGGATTTTCCTTCTTGGGGTTGTTGGTCGAAGAATTTCCTTCGGCGAAGCCTAGTGGCTTTAGTGTCGTTCAGGTTTCTGGGAGTTTGAACTCCTAGTTTTTCTTATGCGCAGATGGGAGGTGTTCCTATGGCCTTTCCATGTGAGGGGATTTTTGGAAGTGCTAGCCTGGATTTATGATTGTTTCGTGGTAAAATTGGGTTGAGGTGACTAACGAAGCTGGGTTATCTTGCCTTCTTAGACTATGGTGTGGAGTGTTGGGTTTCTAGTGGAGGTCTGTCAATTTGTAGAGTGCGTCGTAATTGGGTGCATGGTTCTAGGTCTGATTGGGTGGACTTTGGTGTTGATTTGGGTTAGTCTCGGGAGTATGGGTTATGACACGACCATCAGTATGAAGTCGAGTTTGTGTTCCTCGCGCATGCCAGTAGAGGTGAATGCAAAAGTGTCCCGACTTAGGGAGGGGCGAATTGTGCCTAATGGAATTTGGGGTGGTGGTGTGAGAGCAGCTATTGGTAGCAACTGCCAGGGTGTCGAAATTGTGTGAGGCATCGTGCACGGGGGTCGTGGAGCATGTGGTGGGAAAAGATCATCGATCGATCCTGTGGATGGCAGGGGTAGTGATTTGATTTGGAATATTAGATTGTTGTGCTAAGATCTTCCTTAGATTATAAACAAAATGCTTTCATTGTGCTTAAGGAATCGTTAATTTTTACGAGTGAAATGAAGAGTTTTTTGTTTTTTGTTTTTTGTTTTTTTGTTTTGTTTTGTTTTTTGTTTTGTTTTGTTTTTTGTTTTGTTTTGTTTTTGTTTTTGTTGTTGTTGTTGTTTTTTTTTTTTGGTTATGAGCAATTTAACATAAGTAAGAGATTGAACAACAACATAAACATGTATTTAAAATCATCAAAAAACACATTACAACAAGCACATGATAAAAGGAGTTCACCCCTCCTGGGCTACCTCTCCTTGGTCCAGTTTCCAATGGCTTGGGCCTCTCTATTATACTCAAAAGTGTAAAAAGATGTGTTTACAATGCTCAAATGCTTCTGCCACCTACTCCAATCAATCCAGAATGTCCAAAAATGGCTATCTAGCCTCTTTTTGCATCCAATTTGGTCGAAAACTGCCATAGTTATGACTTCTGCCAGTCTTTCCACAATTTTCTCCTCCAAATCTAGCTAGTTGTCAGTTAAGTTCATTATTTGGAGTTAATTCTGGTAGTTTCGCCGAAATTGGCAGTCCCGCCTATCTCGAGATTAAGGCCGAGTGGTCACATACAAGGTGGTTAAGTCTGGGGTTTAAGGCAACGATTCTGACAACTCCATCACAAATCATAATCGGCGGAGAATTGACGGTCTTATGATCCGTGAACGTGGCATGGGGTGTCATGCGTTTCCGATATGGTGGGCCCAACAAAATTATTAACTGTAACCCCTAGTCACCTCACATCCGGGATCCTTTCGCAAATCGCAATCAGCGGAGAACCGACGGGTAACACAATGCATGAATCTGCCTTCTATGGTGTGTGATTGCGATCTGCGATTGCTATTATCACATCACAACTTGGGTATGCTGGGAGCCGATTTCTGCAATGCCTCTCTTGTTATGAAGTGTGGTTGTGATTTATCGCATCGCAACCCTAACCTTGCTTGGGGCCAATTTTTTAACACGACCAGCTTGTGATTTGCGAAATGTGGGGGCCAATGATGGCTTGCCACTTGGCGCTTCCCCATTCGCTGAGGGGCCTTGCCATTATCATCTTTTCCTGTCATCTGTTCAAGTTGAACCTGGACTTTGACTTGCTCTAACTTCTTCATACGAGCTCGGATTCAAGTGTCGTTTGCACAATTGGAATCAGAATGATGAGCTCTTTGATTTGAAGCTAAGTTTATCAAGATTCTGACACTTTTATTTTTTAGCCTAATTTTGAGCACTTGATCAGGTAGCAGGATCCTGGCTTAAGGGCAATTGTGGAGTAGGAAGCAAGCACAAGGGCGTAGGATGTGGCCGAGTTTCGAGCGCATGGGGGCGGAGCAGCATAACGAGTAACATGGGGTATGTTGGACATGCATCAACTGGGAAAATCAAGAGAATAACATATCAGGCGATGTTCCAATATGTCATGGACATGCTGGAATCTCATGACAGGGTCCGGAGGGAAGAACATGAGGCAATTATGGCCAAGCTTGAGCAAATCCATTACTTTCAATGCCACATCCGTGAAAGAATTGTGGTTGTTTGGCATGGCCAAAATCTGTTGACCGAGAAGATCGAATAGTTGAAAGCTTGGCTTGCTCACTTTATGCAACATGTCAATTGCCTATATCGTCCTCCTCCTCCTCCAAGAACAGGGCCAGATAATCTTGCTTCAATCACTTTTAATGATTGATTATGGTAACCCGTGCCTTTCTAGTTCTTTTTATTTTTTGGTATGTAAGACCTATAAGGCTGTGGATCTCTCCGTCGGTTATTTTGCTTTTTGTTTGTAGCATGGTAATAACATTGATCAACAAACCTGGTCGAGGTGAGGCCACATGCATTTTGACATCTTTGTATCTGCCTTTTGAGTAATGAAAAAACTTCAACTTACAAAAAAATAAAATAAAATGATATGATATCTATTAAAATTGTAATTTTGGATTTGATAAAATTATTAATTTTAAAGTAAAAATTAATCTAATATTCTCAAAATTTCTATTGGTTTAAGAAGTGAGATAAACTATTATAATTTATTTTTCAATTATAATCAGATGCCACCGTCATTAATTATTCTCCAAAATATAAACTTATTCTTCATCATTATTTAAAAAAAAACTATATTTTTTTAAATCATAAAAAAAAAACTCATAAACTAACCAAAAAAATTTAAGCCATAATCCAAAACCAATCCTCAAATCTCCTATTATAATCAAATTAATTTAAAAATAAAATCTCCTATTATAATAAAAATAATTTAAAATTATTTTTATCGTAAATCAAATCAAAATAATATAAAACAATTTTTTTTCGTAAATCAAATCAAAATAACCAATTTCTCTCTCATAAAATATAAATTTTAAAACTTTTACAATACAACTTAAACGTATAAAATTCAAAACATTTAAAATGCGACTATAAAATTATGAAAGATTATTAAAAAAATGAAAATGATTAATAAAATATTATATATTTATTAAGTAGAGATGAAGTGATTGACTTTTGAGTATTCACGAGAGTGGTTACAAAGACGCTCGGTGATTCGGGGAGTATGGCCGAAAATGGAATGTGACTAAGATGGAAATGAGATACTATAAAAGTACCCATGTTCTTGAAACAAGTGTTTATGTTGTTTCTTTAATGCCTTCGTGTCAAAACTGTCATTTTACTCATTGGTTGGTTAAGTCTCTCATTCCATGCTAAGCATTCTATATGTTTTACATCATATCCCCACCTACTTTTTGTGGAGTATTTTTATATTTTAATTTATTCATGAGAAATATGTTATTGTAATAATAACATCAATAAATATTTAAATAAAAGAATATAATAAGATATATTTATGAAATATTTGTCTATGCACCATGTTAATATATAGAATTTTGTATTGTTATGATGATTAGTATCTTTAATTATGAATATGTTTTTGTCATTTTATAGGATTGATGGTCTTTGTTATAAGGTCAGGGATAATGGTCTTATATGACCTTTTTATGAGCATTTATAATGGTGGGTTGGAACTCATGTTTAGTGATGGTAAAGGAGGTTTTTTTTGGAAGTTTGTTCTAAAAGCATATCACGAGGGAGTGATTCCCCTTTAAATATTGGATTATTTTTTGATCTTTGAGTATGATAGTTTTTTTGGTGAGTTTTGAGGGGCTTATTTTGTTGAAACGATACCCTTTAAGGTGATGAGTCAAAATAGACTTGTTAGGTATCAAAGTTAATTGTTGGTATTGCATACACACGTGGAGCTTAATGAAGGTCTTTTTCTTGTTCTAGTCTAGTGACACTTCTCGTGTAAAAGAGATAATGAATTGAGGTTGTTGTATATGTAAGAATATCTTAGTAGTCCTCAACCAACAAACAATGTTCCTTGCTTGCCAAGTTCAGATATATTCCTCGACCTAGCTATGCAATTTTAACTATCCCTAAATCGAATCACTGCCCCTTTTTTGGAGTTTATTCATGAAGAATTTAAAAGAGATTTTAGTCCTCAACCTCAATGACATGTTTATGTGTAGAATAGCCTCTCCTAATACTTGAAGGAACTTGTGTTTATCTTAATTGGTATCCACATGAATTGCTAACTAGTTCGCTATAGTAATTTACCCAGTACCTACTTCCACTACCAAAGCTTGGATCATTACATTTAAAATTGTCCACTTATGCCCCAAGCCAAAGTTGAAATGGCCCCTTCCTATCTAAAGCTTTGTAGAGGCACAAAGTGGGTGAAGACATATGGACACAAACTGTAAATAAGGGGAAAAGGGGTAATGGGCCAAGTCTCTGCCTACTAAATCTGCAACTCCCAAGCCTCCAACCTCGAAGGCCTCATCCATAACAGGCCCTAATAGTTCATTGACTCTAGAGGCATCAAATATCTCTTCCAGTTCCATGAGTGTGAGTAGTGGTGGTCTGTGAACCCACTCTCCACTGATACTCCTAAACTCCTAAGAAATTATATGTATTTGTAGATGGCCTCTCCAGATGACCAAAATAGCCCACTCTCGATGACTTTTACACCATTTTTATGTCATACAACAATACTTTCAATGTTATTTAGGACCCTAGGAACAACAAGGTGGAGATGTGTGATGTTATTGGTTTCTAATCAAAGTGACATATTCGATTGTCTAAGGCCTAAACAACCCTAGTAGATAACACATTGTTCACAAGTTGTTGACTCCTCTAAGTGGATAAGCATTCTTAGTTTACAACATGAAAAAATTATAGGTCTTATGCTTCATATTACTTTGTCAATCATCTAGCCCAACATTGGGGATTTTATTCAAATCGTATGGATGGAAAAGGGTGGGTAGAAGTCTTTATCGCTCCACAATTATCATTATTGTCATTAAGCAAAGTACAAACCCTTCCTGGTAAATTACATGGATCCTTTTAAACCCGGAGAATTTACTGGGGTTACCTAGTATTTATGCATCTAATGATGTAAGTGAGTGTGCCGCATTGTAGGATTGGATGGTCAATGACCTTGCCAACACCTCTTTCCTTATTCACAAGGATTTCAATATGGTGAAGTGCGAAGAAGACAATAAGGGGCACTTCATATATCTTTATCTCTTAGAAAGAAAGAAACTAGTGGGAAATGGAGGTTCAACATTGGTAATGCAACCCTTGTTGCAACTAGAGGCAAGATTTTGCTACATTACGGTTCACTTGGACAATTTTCAAAAAGAGTCTAAAAGAATATACTTATTTTTGGAAAATGTCCCTTTGTCATAACATAACTCCTTTATTTGACTTGTAACACCCCAATTTTGATCCTTTGGATGCAATATATAAAATTATGTATAAATTGTAAATAATTGTTTATAATGGTGGGAATCAAGCCACGTGAGCTCAAATAAATGACCATGTGTTCAAGTAATTTAAATGCTTCACAATATTATTATGAAATATTATGAAAATATAAATAAACCCAAGAATAACAAGATTTGAATAGATAGAAATGCTTCTTTATTATCAAACCCTTAAGGTAGGGTAACACCATACATTCACTCCTTAAGGAAGGAGAACACTCCACAAGCCATATGCTTGTTCATACAATAGTTCTTCACAATATTTCTTGACATGGAGTCTCTAGCCTCTATATAGGCTGTTACACAAAAATATTGTCACCTTGATTATTTGCAGTCAGTATGGGTCTATCACCACCTATACCAGCTTCCTAAGCAAGTCTCAGACCTCAGCTCTTCAAAACAAGCTTTAGAGATGAGAGAAAGACATCAAAAAAGCAATGTAACTATGGTTCCGCGCTTTCTCTCACTTTTGCATGCGGGCTCGCACCTTTTGTTCAGGATATCTGCGTACTTATACACTCTGTATGTAAAGGGGAGGGTGCGTACCCCTGTGAAAGTCAAAAGGCGCAATTTTTATCTTAAAAAACTCACTTTGGGTTTGTTAGCTACCTATACCAATAGGTTTCATTTTTCATGATTGGCAGGGGAAGTGCCAATATGATCTACTTTGGTGATACAAAGATCTCATATTCTTGTGGAAGAACTATACTTACATTTGGTTGATGCTGCCCTACTTCTGAATGGGTGATCCAACAACCTAAGCTAGGTCATGCCATGTTTCAATTTTTGTTGTAGATCAGAGAAAGAAATCTGTCCAAACAACTCAATCTTGGCAGGTAAAGTATATAGGTAGAGAATGAGGGTTCCCAACTGCTTAATCTAGGGCCTTGGAAGCAATAAGGGTAGTTTTAGATAGAAAATCAAAAGAAAAAGCCAAAGGAAAAGAAAAGGCACAGAAGGGTTTGCAAGTCTAAGTGCACCCTCCTTGGAGTAACAAAAAATGCTAGGCAATAGAGTGGGTAGGTAGATGGGGTTGCAGAAAGCATGGTTTATTGCATTTCACTGGCCTAAGTAAAGGTAAAAACATGGTGCCAGTGCAGATTTCCTATTTCAGCAGTCTTACAGCAACTTAATGAAGCATGT
>APFE030025682.1:9485-35626 GCA_000404065.3 Pinus taeda | reverse complement strand
TGAGCTCAGTTTTTGCAGGTGGGTCTTTGGGGCAAGGTAGGAGTTTGTGCTGATGCCTTTAGCTGAGATGAATGATCAAGGAAGAAAAAAGAGAAGCTAAGGAGGGCAAACAATGACTTTGAATCCTCTCATGGCAGTGGAAAACATAAACATTAAACAAATTTGAAAGCTGAGCATGGCAAGCATGAATTCAAATTTTATCACTTCATTTGTTTAATAAGCTGCGGTAAAGAAAGAGATGGAACACATAAACACACTTACAATTACAATAAGAGAACACACCATCAACACAAGAGTCCACAAGAATCCCAATGATGTCTGCAAAACCCTGGTCTTCCTTTTCCTCAAATTGCAGAGATACAAGTGAAATATACAATAGGAGCTTCTCCCTCAAGAGTCCAACCATGAAAATGAGTAAGAGAAGGCATAATATAGAAGATATAACTCCTTTCCCCACCTCTAGGGGTCGATATCAGCTTCCTAGGAGCTGTTTTAACTAATTCCAAACTAAGCACTAGATAATAGGCAGTCAAAATAACTTGCCTCTAAAATTTAGGAAACCTATCCATGCATTAAATATTTACCATTTACATCAAGGAAACTTCTAGAAGTGTTCAAGGAGAGTAAAATTATCTAATTTCCATGAAAATTGCACAAAAATCCATCATTTACATGCCTCAAAAGTCAACCAAGGTGAAAACAGTGTTTTGCTGGCCGAACTGGTCAAACAAGCAAATTTCCTTGACAGGTCGCGCACATCACTCTGACTGGTCGCACACATTCACAGCTCTGTTTGAGGGCCTTCCCGGTGTCTAAATCAGGTGCAAGATAGCTCGTTGGAAAGGTCTGCAAGTCTACTTTCCAACCCCACCAGAATTTTTGAATTTGAAGATGATTTGACCCCTCAAAAGTAATTTCGCCCAAGACAGCTTTCTGCAACTCAAAATAGGGGCAGAAAGTCAAAATTTGCATGCATTTTGAGCCTTTGGAAGCCCAAATCTCCATAAAATCTGAAACCCATCCATAAGCAAGTGTATTTTTGCATGAAAATTCCAAAAATGCAAAGTTTTCCCCGTTCTGAGTTGCCCTCATGTATGGTCGCGTGCAGGGTGAGACCAGTCAAATGGCCAAAACCTGTAAAATTCCCAAAAATACCAAAAATGCCTCAAAACTCTCAAAATTTCTTGGGTTTGCTGCTAGGAGGAGGCTAAGGAGTAATGGTATCATGGTGAGTGAGAGAGGCCTCAGCCAAGATACGGAGCGGGTTGGTCTTCTTCTTCCCTTTGGGAGCCTCGGTCAACCTCCTTTGAAGAATCTTTATCCTTGCTTTACAAACATGCATCCTTGCCCAATAATGATTCTTCATGTTCTTTAGCAGCTTCTTTTCTTGGTTGGCCTTTGCCAACAACCTCTCTAAGTGTGTATTCACCCGGATAAGCATGGATTCCTTCTCCTTGGGCAGCAAGTCACCGGGCCTCCTACGGTTGATGACTCGATCACTTCGAATCCTCCACAGCTCATCCAACTCTTTCTCATCCTCAAGTTGCTTGTTGCACTGCTCAAGATAGTTTATTGTCCATTGGGCCATGTTGAGCTTCTGCTGTAACAAGTGGTTTTCCGCCTCTCTCTGTCGAATGATCTCATGCAAATCTGAAGTGGGCGAGCGAGCATCAAGATCAATGATGTCAACCTGTGTGTCACCGGCTCTCTCCTTCTCTACCATGGGCTGTTTGCCCTCCCGTACTGCCTCTGCTGATGAAGAATGCGAGGCCCCTTCCACCTAATGTGGAGATAACACTCGCTTAATATTTATTTAATTTTCATCTAGGAATAATTAATTAAACCATTGTTCAATTATTATTCCTTGTCATATTTGACCCAATTACGAAAAATCAATAGATAAATTAGTAATTATCTTATTTTTCTCTAGGAATAATTAATTAATCACTAACTATTTATTACTCCTCGTCAAATTTGACTAAATCCCTTAGGAATAATTAAATAAATTATTATTTATTTATTATTCCTTAACGAGATGATAAATAAATCATTTATTATTTCTAAATAAAGTTTAAATACTTTTTCCCTCCTAACCAAATATAATAAAATATTGCAAGTGGTTATTTCAAGAATGGGGTTAGCAATATTTTATTATTGCTCATTATTCGACGATAACTCAATCTTTTGTTATAAATAGAAGGGTTTTCCATTCATTATTCACTTTTGGTTATTTTCATTGTTGCATTCACTATTGTAACTCTGATTATTTTCATTGTCGCACACCATTTCTTTGCCATTTGAGTTCCCATTGAGCTCAAACATTTTATTTGTTGGGTTTTCACATTATAGAGGAGAGAGACTCTACACAAGTTGAAGACATCTGAGGATAGCCAAGAACCCATTCCATCGAGGGGGACTGGTAGCATTTATTTGTTCCCTTCACAGGGGTTATAATACAATCTATTCTTTGTATTTGGATGATTGGAGTTATTACTGTTTCTTTTTGTTGTTTAACAATGATTGTGGCATAGATCAAGACTTTGACAGGTTTTGTTTCTATCAGTTGCTGCAGATCTACAATGTTTAGCAACCATTTATATTGTTGAGATTATTTGTCATCCACAGTCTTAAGTGGGTTCTTTTCGTACATATTTGAGAAGAAAACACAATAACATTCCTAGCTACATAGGGTTCAGTACTTGACTTAGAGGATAACGGTGTGACTTTTCATGGTAACAAGAAAAACCTGACAATTTTTTCCTTAGACCAAGGATCTGTAAGGCGATCCAACCTTCACTTGTGTTAATTAATAAGTTAATGTTAAACATTACTTTGGGTTTTTGACCAATCATGGATGTCTCCAGGTGAGTGTGGTTGTTGCAGTTACATTTAATATAGCAGGGTAGAAAGGGGGGTGTTACAAACCCCACCCCCTTAAAGGAACATTGTCCTTGGTGTTATCTAACAAGGAATATAGGTAATTGAACCATATAACCATGGTTTTGTGCATCAACAACAAATTCTATGTCTTGAATTTTTCAGTATAACCACATCATTTAATGTCCTCACGGAGCATATTTGGCTCATTGCTTCCTGGAGCATACATAATGCATGCCTGATCCCACTAAGTATGCCCATGACTTCTTGAAAAACAATTTATTTTGGTTTCCCCTTCCTTGTAGTCACACACTTTCCAAGTCCAGACATCCCCTTCTCTACTTCATCAGTCCCTTGGGAGATCCATCCCTTGGTAAGGCTTCCTCGCATAAGAAGATACTTCACATCTAATGCATCCCTCTGGTTTGTTTTAATAACATAACACATGGTCATGACATCTCATGGTGATCAAAGCACATCATGGGTTTCTAGCGTTGCTATAATGGCCTCGTTCTCAAGGTCTTCAGTTCTATCATGCTTCCACTGCATACTTTGTTGTTATCGTGTTGATATTGCTTTGATTTGAAATCAAACTCATACACTTGCGTTAGATGGTTCAATAGTTCACCTACATCATAAGCACACAATTCTTATAAGATTAATAATACAAACTCTAAAACATATTACATCACTACTTACTCATAAATTTCTTGAATTGATAGTTGATACTTATCTCTGTGGTTAACCTTACTTCCTTGGCTTTGCAGTAATTGAGTGCTTTATCAGACCAAGCAAGCGCTCAATGGTGTATATGTTCCACGTAGTGTTCAACTAGGTCTATCTTTAAATATAGCTCACTGAGTGGTTTATCGGCCCCAAAGGAAAGTACTCAATGGTGGTTATACTGCTCCTTGCAGTCTTTTCGTATAGCTCCAAACAAGCCCCCCCTCTCTCACCTCTCATTAAGCATCATCATCTACCATCAAGGTAGTATTATTTCGAAGGGAATATTATTTACCACCACACCTCCATAATCATCACTCCTCAAATATCATTACACCTCTAATAAGGCATGTGCTATTGTTTGGAAAGTATATAAGTGCCTATCTAGAACTTTGGTGGTGGTAGCAGCCAAACTATAAGCACTGAGTGGTTTCTCAACCCAAGCTAGCACTCAAAAAGTTGTAAGCATTGAGTGGTTTCTTAGCCCAAACTAGCACTCAGTGGTGTATAGCTTCATGATTTTCCCAAGGAGTCTAGTTAGTTGTTAGTTTATTCACTGATACAACATTCAACATTTCCTTGTCATAAGCATACTATAAACATGAGAACAACAATGTCATAAGCATATGAGTATAACAAGAACAAATCTCACTTGCTTGATGGGTCCCTTACATGTTAGGGAGTATTATAACTAGGTAACCTTATCAAGTTACCCCAAGCATATCATAGTGGTCAGATTTTAAAACATTAATTACTCATCCACCTAGTACTATGATGGTTTCCAATAGATGACTTTTAGATGAAATGACATCTTTATACATTCAACTCATCATTAACATATTCACAAAATGTAGAATCTATGTGTGTGTGTATATATATGCCAAGCAATGATAAAGTTTAGGAAAACTTACTTCTTACGTTATTTTCATAGTTTTCATGTCACTATGTAATTTGTTTAAGTGGGCCCCATCCAGGCCCTTTTGGTTGATCCATCATATTCTTCTAACCTCTATTGCCATTTTATCTCGTGCAAAGGGTTTAATCGAGGTCTTGAATTTCCGACTGGATTTTATTCAGCTCTTCTTTATGATCTCATTTGTATCACACCTAAAAACTTTATCAAGACCAAATGAAGAAGGCAAGAAGAGAAAGACCACAACAATTAACACATGCCAACAACACAAAGCATGGCCATGCTCATAGTATAAAAACATGTAGTCACATAAACAAAACAAAATACAACATATTAAACATTCATATTCACTTCCATAAGAGTCCAAAACACACGAAAAAAGGTTTAAACAACCTTTCTCAAGGCCCTCAACAAATTTAAGGTTCCTAAAATCCTTCAAAATAGTTTAAGAGAATACTCTAACATCTTAGAGAGCTAGACTAGTTACTCCGTCATCTATTTCTGCATTATTGGTTGTTGTTTAAGGTATATGGGTTTTATATGGGCTTCTAATCCTTTGTTGTTTATTAGGCTAGTCTTTCCTTATGTGTCCTTCTCCACAATTCCAGCATGTGAATGGATTTATTTAGTCTCTAGCCTTCAAACATTCTTCTATGATTTCGTCATCCTGACACCCTTCCATCTTCTCAGGGGTCAGTCCAAGTTGCAAGATTTCTTGCATGGAGGACAAGTGTTGCAACAAATTCCTATAAAATTTGCTTGGTTTTCTTGTCTTCTAATGAGTCATTTGTTTTATGCCTTCCAGCTCTCCAACCCAAATTTCAAGCTTGTTTCATTAGGGAAAGTCTTTATTCTCTTCTCAAGATGGGCTTGGTTCGTGTTATGCTAAACCATATTGTTGTTCGTTCTTGTTGCATTTAAAATATTCTTTTGTGCTTTTACACACATCCAACTATTAGTTACATCAAACATAATAGTATTAACTTGTTACCTTGTTATGTAAATTGAATTAAGGCATGTTGTTTTGATGTTGTTCACACATCAGGTAACCATATTAGTTAAATAACATAAGGATAGGTACACATAAATACATATGTAAGTTCATCGTCAATATACATATAACTACTTAAGAATGCTTCTCTTTTTTTCCAATACCTATCAATTGGATATAAGAAAACTGCCCCGTCTCATGAACATCACCATGTGATAGTGATCCTAGAGCATCAATTGTATCCTTATTTTTCTGGGTAGAAAATTCTCTTTTGTACCCATTTTATTGAAGGATGCATTCTGGATACAGTGCAAAATCAATGTATAGGATTCTTGAAGTTTTCTTTACCCATGTCATCATGGGATTAGACATTGCTTCCTTATCCGTAAGGGTAATATTTTTTCCATATTTGTGTTCCTTCAATTAGGGAGCAGAGTACTTGATCTATTTGTACTATGCATGTTGTACTTGTTTACTTTAGTTAATTTTTCAATTCGGTCACAAACAATAACAATCATGTAAGTATACTTGTAATGATATATTAAGTAGGAATTCAAATGCGATGTTGCTCATGCTATGAACAAATTGTCGTTTTGATTATTAGTTTCTTAAGGTTAAAATGTGGACTTCAATCGTAAGTTGAATCTAGCATAAGTATATTAATTTGTCAGTTTAATCTTTATTTGTATTTCATATTAATTGAAATTTTGCAAAACATCTAAACATAACAGTAAGATTATTGATTATAGAATTGCTAGATTATGATCTAAATCATATCCATAAAAGTTACTAGGTTTCAACTTTAGTTTATCTGGATTAGGTCTCTGAATTTCATTTTCAAGGCCCACCCAATCCAAATGTTTGAACTTGGGCTCTGATACCTATTTGTAACACCACCTACCTTACCATTAGTATTTTCACACATTATGGGAGATGTTATTAGGATTTTAACTCAATTTTTTCCATGATTACCAAGATACAAACAAGATGATATCTAAAACTTTGTGGAAATAAATATGAATGTAATTCCTAAAGCTAGCTCAAAAAGAGCTCTTACGACAATGTAAACACTTCATTGATTGAGATCCAGATAAAGTGTGGCTTTTGAAGATAGATCAATATTAATGTGACTCATTTTACTAATACCAATGCACCCCATGATTTTTGAGTAAATTTTTAATGTGTATGTTTATAGGTATATCCCTCCGCACATACTATAAACATATACATATATTTGCCCCACCTGCTATAATCAACTACATTTTCCTATAAAAGCAAATGTGTAAGCCTTTTTTTTGTTTTTAATACATTACCTAAGAATTCACGTTACCTAAAAATGCATAACCATTAGCCAAGTACATATTTAACAACTATAGATATTATTCACGTATATATATTAACTACATATTAACTAAAATAAAAGTGTGATATGAATGAAGTCGTTATATACAACAAAATATATATACATATACATATGAACTATAATTACTTACAAAACTGAAACTATTTATTGTCACAAAAGATATAGTGACTCACAACAAGCTTTGGCTCTTTCGTAGTAATGAATATTATAAGAGGTGTGGAAACTGGTCATACTAGTCGTTCAAAGGAAATTTAATGTCATGAAACAAAGTAGGAATAAATAAATCATAAGGCACCAAAATATGAAAGGTCTGGAAGTACATAAATATCTTTCTCTCATTGTCAGATTTGGCATTCAAAATACTAACAACAAAATATTCTAACGCACAAAAATGTTGTCCTTGTTTTTCCAATGTATAAATTTAATCGAAATAATCGGGCAACTTTGGCACGGTTCTTGAGACTACTAAAATTTGAAAAATATCATAGCAGAAAAGGTATTAACGAAAGACGGATGACCTTTTTAGCTGCCAAATAGTCCCTGTAAACTACGAAAGTACAAACGTCCTTTTAACCTTATCAATCAATCTCTCCTTTTTCAAATGCTTTGAATAATAGAAAAAAAAGAAAATGGTGGAGGAGACTTATGAATAGCAATCCCATAAAATAGAATGAAGGGAAAAATAGTGTGCACTAGAAATAAATTTAAGTTGAACAATCAATCAAATTTCATTGCAGTCTCAGCCCATAGACAGTAAAGTGCACGAAAGGTGGTTCGACATTATAAATAAAATAAAAGTTAAAACAATGTCAAAGGAAGAACGCTCCTCCACCATCCATTTCTTTTGGTTTTATAAAGCTTCTATATAAATGAATATGGATATGGCAGCATGGAGGGCATGATAGATATTTTTCTTGGGCCTTGAAGCATGTCTTTGGCCAACTTCGGTCCTAGTCATTTGGGTGAGAGCAAAGTCAAGCTCTTCTGGGTTTACATATAATGCTGTTAATTTTCAATATCCATCCACCACTTGGCTTAGTATAAAAATGCTTGGAAAGATGTTGGCACTATTTAGACAATTCATAATTGCTCTTGAAGACTTCATGAATAAAATTAGAGGATAATATAATTTTCATTGAGCAATGGAGAAAATAACAAACAAAAATTGACCTAGCATGGGAAACATGGAATATTAATGATATCTAGTGATCAATGATAAATTATCAGTAGTGGCCGTCATACATGTGATTGGAGGTGATAGACATAAATAAATCATAAATTGAAATTAATATGCATGTGAACCTCACAATTTTGGAAGAAATGTAGCTTGATCGAGTTCACTATGCATTATATGCTAGTTGTAATACATAGAATGATTTGGCTCATGCTAAATTGTGGGAACCATACCAATTAATGTACATATTTTTCCTAATTAAGAGGAATAAAACCTATACCAAATTCATTGTGGCTACATCATTCTGGTATAGATGTTATAGGAATTACATAGTAACATCCTAAAACCACAACGAATATGGTGTAGGTTTTATTCCAACCTAGACCATAACATCTATAAAACTTATATAGGTTAGTGGTTGTGGATACGTCATTCTAATTAATTTGTTGGCCCGATTTATAAGACAAGTCTAATATAATTCGAAAGATATATACATTAAAAATTTAAATCCCTGGACCGATTTATCATGCCGATCAAAACTAGTTTGAAGGGCATGTCTCATAAAACAACTAAACTGTAAGTGTTAAGGCCTGGGTTGATATCACCAGTCTCCACAATTAACCCATAATTCAACAATGTGAGATAAAGGTGTGATATATATATATATATATATATATATATATATATATATATATATATATCACCCAAGCGAACGATATACAACACATGAAATTATTATGCAAAGACAATAATTTCAATAAAATGTAAGTGTGTACCATACAATATGTTTAACTTAATATTCACAAATATGAATTGCATCAATTCGCTTATTTGGATGGTTTTATCAAAAAAATGAAGGAGGGTCTTCCACTCTCTTCCCAACTGTAGATCAGATGCTTTGTGAACTTTGTTGCAGTTGATAACCCCCGAATCAGATCCAAGGTTTGAGGAAGTAGAGGTTTAACAATGATTTGATAATGAAACCCAATAAGCAAATAATCCAAGTGCAATAATCACAATGAGGAAGCGATGGGAATATTATATCAGCTAAAGCACTAGACAATTTACTAGGATGGGGAAAAATGGTTGCCCAATGTTCCCTCTGCTTGGGTTTTTAAACCGGTTCCCAAGCAACCCTTCACGCTATTGTATCGACCAAGTTACCTCTTCGCTCCATGAGAAGGGAGTGAGTTGGCGGTGGAATTAATGAGAAGGAATTCAATTGGTGGTGGAATTAATGGTTACTCATAATTAGGGCTAGCCACTAGGCTAATCTTTAATTTACGTGATGGCATAAAGAAACATTAAGGATACTATACTTTAATACTTACCTATTTATTAGAAAGAATGAAGGTCAGGGAAGCGAAAAGCTTTTGCAAAATTTTCTTTAATGGTTAAATTTGAATGTCGAATACTTTCATCCATTTAAACACATTGAAATTCAAACTGAAAATTAAGCTTCCATGCCACATCTAATTTATCAGCTTGAGGACAAAAAGGGGAAGGGGGGAAATATTCATAATTATCATTAATAATTAATTATGGTTAAAATATAATTTAAAATGAATTTAAAATTACCAATGGAACATTTAAGAATCAATAATTTGTATTTACTTTAATTATTAAGGTATCATTAAACATGTTTGGTCATACAAAATGCGTATAAGGATTATATTGATGTAGAATTGATACAACACATTAATTAATAACTTAATTTGTATAAGGGTTAACTTTTCCCAATTGTAGAGGGTTCGGTACTCGAATCAATGGATAAGGGTGCGACCTTTCAGGTTAACAAGCAAAACCCGATAATTTCCTCTTCATACCAAGGATCTGTAAGGTGGTCCAACCTTCAGTCAAGTTAATTAATAAATTAATATTAATAATCAATTTAGGGTTTTTACTAATAGTGGTTGTCTCCATGCTGGTGTGGTCGTTTTTTTTACATTTAAAAAAGTAGGGTACATAGGGGGTGTTACATCATGTCCTTTCACATAGGATGTCATTCCACCAACATTGTTGATGAGCAATTAAGCTTCACTTGTGTGAATGCACCCTCATAGGAGTTGCTTTGGTATATCAATCAACCATCTAGGTTTGTCCATCCTTTGAGTATATAGTTAAAGCATTGCTAACTTTTCTCATATTACACATCCATTATGATGAAGGAGTTGAGATTTTCATTTCTCATAGATTTGTTTTGGAAAACTATTCTTCCTATCATTTCCAAGGATTTAACTTCATTCATGAAGTAAATAGAAGTGGAAGTCATTTTGTAGGCCCAACAATTTCATCTCATTTATAGCTAGTCAAAATATTTGCATATTTCTATTCTTAATGCTCCTCATGGTGTTTCTTCTAGTCAAGATGAGTTAGTGGCATCCCACGCCAAAAATGGTGTTATAGGTTTAGTTTCCTAAACATCCTTGCATATGTGGTAATCATTGTGGTGGAAAATTTCCTACATTCACTACAAGGAAAAGACCCTGTAGCAGAGGTTTTTGAAGAAGCCCCTATCAAAACAACCCAAAAATTTGTTTGTAGCAGAGGTCACTAGTGGAGGTGGGCGAGCAGATGTTTTTTAAATAGTGCATCTATAATATACCAATGCACCAATGCTTTACTATACATATAAGCACCAATGCTTAATAGAAGATGGTGCACCGTGGCAGATTTATTTAACAAAAAAAAAATGGTGTGCTAAATAACAATGAGCATCGGTGCATATACAAAATGATAGCACTTGAAAAGGGTTAAATTTACAAAAATGTTGATCGTAAAATTCATTTTTCCCAGTCTCGTGCTATACTTGGATGACGGCTCGGTGCTAAACCAATACTCTAACGCCTCGATGCATACACAATATACAACGCACTGATAATTGATAACATCATATAAAGGTTAAATTTAAAAAAATGTCGTTGTTATATCCACTTGAAGCATCAATGTTGTTCTTGTATCAAAATGCCTCGATGCGTACTTAGAAAGAGCACCGCTATAGGTTTTTAATTTAAAAAAAAATGCGGTGCTATATTCCATATGAAGCACCAATGTTGTTCATGTATTAAATGCCTCGGTCCATCTTAGAAAGAGAACTGCTAGGGGTTTTTAATTAAAAAAAATTGCGGTGCTATATTCCCATGAAGCACTAGTGCGGTTAATTATTTAAAACGTCTTGGTGCATCTTAACAAGAGCACTGCTATAGGGTTTTTAAGTTTTTTAAAAATGTCGTGCTATCTTCTTAAGAAGCTAAAATGTTGTTCATGTATTAAAATGCCTCGGTGCATCTAAGAAAGAGCCCCGCTAGGTGGTTTTTAATTTTCAAAAAACGCAGTGGTATAATACCACAAAGCACTGGTGTGGTTCATGTATTAGAGTGCCTTGGTGCACCTTAACAAGAGAACCACTATGGGGTTAAAAAAGTGGTGCACTTGGATATGTTATGCACTGGTGCAGTTATAATAACGTACTAAAACAAGGTTAAAAAAAAGAAAAAACTTGTTGGCCATAAATTTCATTTTTACCATATACAGTGTTGTAGAGCTCTGAATCGTCGGTGCCTCTCTTTCCTCACACAAGCGTCCTGCCATTGATGCTTCTATTGCTCACCATTCTTAGTACCATGCTCAATTCGTGGCTTTCCAATTTTCTCAAACAATCGTGAATTTTGTTTCTCAACTATGTGTCAACTATGCCTCCCCAATGACCAATTGTCCAGGTAATGTCTATGTTTCTCTCTAATTTAGGTTTTTAGTGGATTAGAATTGCAAAATAGGTCAAAAAAGTCCATTTTTATTTTTATTTTTTATTTTCCTACACAATATGTTTGACAACTTCGTCTTGCATCGATAGCGGTGCATCCTATAAATTTACAGGGTGCGCCTGTTGGGCACCAAATCGGGCTATCTTTTTGTTGCATTTCCATCACCCTTTTGGACCCTTTTGCACTTATTTACTCATGCTTGCTATGCTAAATCTATAAGGTAAACACCCCTGACTTGTCTGATTGACATATTTTATTAATGAAGTAAAGTCACAGAGTCTTACTTATTCGCAACACTAAAATGTATGTTTGACCATAGCTTCTGGAGAACAGGAACCCTTGCTTCAGCATCTCGCAACAAATCTAGTAATGACCAGCCATAAGGAGGTTGCGCAGCTCGAGTCACAGATCCCTGAACTATTCTTGGACCTCTTGCTGATCTCGATTATCCGGTGTTGGTGCTGTTCCAAATAATGTATATTTCTGAATATGCGGTTACCATGTTTTGGGGAGATATGTTGTTCTTCCACGCTGTGTATAAAAGACAGATTGTTCTTGTAAATGGGGATGCCCCCATCGATATTGTAATCACCTGTTACAAATTAATAAAGTATCACCTGTTTTGTTGTTCTAATCTTCACTGTGACTAACGCAGCCCTGATAAGAGAGTTGGGCCCACTCTTCTAATCAGGTGCTGTGTCATTATGTGTGTGTGATATTTATTAGTTTATGCTTGTTGTTACAGTTCGTTACTTCTTGTAATTGTTTTTGGAGTTCTGTATTTAGTTTAATCTTACAACAATGTTTTGAATCTTAACCGCGAACCCTTGGTCGGAACGGATTGCGCTTTTGCCCCTGCATATACCTTACGCGTTGCCTTGAAAGGATACGCACCCAGATTGATAAATTAATGTCGGAATAGGGTGAATAAATTGTTCATACCTGGAGTATTTTGATGCCCCGCTTCAGATCTAGAAGTATTAGGTCTTCTCGAGGTTTGTGTTTGTTCGGGTTCTTGTCTTAGGGAGGGCGGAGTCCTTTGACGCCCTGCTCTGGGCCTGGAAGCCTAGATTTTTGTTTTTTTAGCTGCCTTTCTTTTTGTAAGATTATTTTGTCTTGGAGAAGGAATGGTCCTTTGACACCTTACTTCAATATTGAAGCATTGTACGTTCATACCAAGGCCTTCCATCATACCAAATTTTGTATGAACAAAGAACCAAATAAGAGGAGTAGAGGGATAGCCCCAAAGAGGGGAGGATCAGATTTGGGAAGAAAGACCTATATCCAGCAAATCATAGCAAAGGCTGAATCATAAAGATCCTCTCGCGCAACTATGAGACCAGGGGCATGGAGAGTGAAGTTTGAGGGACAATCAGTAGATCAACTAGTGTTGTCTACAACATTCTTTGGTGATTCGACACAATAGGTCCCTCTAACAATGGAAGAAACATCCAACAATAGAATTTTCTAGGAGAATCTTACGCTGGTAATAGTAGAGGAAGAGGCCGCAAGTAGAACATCGACAGGGTCAAACTGCTCTAGTAAGGGAAAGGAGGTTGTAGCCGAGGGATCAAGCCATCAGGACATAGGAGAAGGAAACGAGGAGGTACTTGCATCACCAAGAGACTAGGGAAGTGCTGCTAAAGCAACTCAAACCCAAGTGGTAAGGAATCCTCAGCCATCTTAAACAGAGTCTGTTGAAATTCCCAGTGGTTATTTGAAGATATTTATGGCTCCCACAACCTCCACCATCGATTTCTGATTGGGGATCTGGGAGCCAGTGTGCCCACAAAGCCTATTCCATTAGCAGCCTTACCAAACTTTCATGGGCTTGTTTTAGAAGACCCTGACACATTTCTATTCGAGTTTGACATAGTGTTCCAGGGGTATGACTACACAATGGATGCCCAGAAGTTAAAAATTTCCCCTTCAACATTAAAGGGAACAACTTTGCGATGGTTCATGGGCCTTGGAGGAAAGTCTATTTCCACGTGGGATGATATGCAAACAACTTTTCTGGAAAAATACCAAGATTATTGTAAATCCTAGAACATCAAGGAGGAAATTTTCAAGTTCACACAAAAAGAAGACGAGAGCTTGGAAGATTGTGTGGAACGATTCAAGTACACTTTACAAAGGTCAGGTCACTATGACCTGGATAAGGAAATTTTAAAAATTATCCTCCTTCGGGCTTTTTGTGAGGACTCGATGGAACCATTGAACATTGTAGGAAAGGGAGACATCTCTAAGGAAAGCTCCAAAGCTATTTGTGAACTATGCATTCAGTGCTCGAGGGGGCTTGCAAGAAACATACAAGGGATTCGCTTAGCAAAGGGGTTTGGTGGGGGTGTTACAAAGGCAAAATTTGGAAACCTGCTAGACAACTTGAGGACAGATATCCTCAACACTTTGTTGACACAGATGGATACTTTGCAAGTAAAACAGAAGCATCTGGAATTGGACAGGGCCACGACGATATTTTTCACGAAGTGTAGAAAGAAGCACCCGGAAAGGGAATGTCCACTAAACTCCATAGAGGAATGTGCAATCTACGAGCTAAACCATGCAACAAGCTCATGCCCCTCCTTGCTAGGCCTGAAAGCAGTATTTCAAGGGACGGGGGAAGACACAGAGCAACTGTACCTCATGGGGTCTAGGAAGCCATGGCAACCTCGACCATCGATGGGAAATCAAGTTATGTACTCAGATCCATCTTAGTATTTCAATAATTTTAATATGAATCCTTAGACCATGCCTTATCCTCCCATGTCACTGCAATACCAATTTCCACCATGGCAGCAGTGGAACCCTCAAGCTAGTACGAGCTCTCCATGGGCTCCAACTTGGCGAGGATCCTCTCCTGGGAAGTTTCCTCAGCAGATGCCACAGTAGCAACTCCAACTGCCCTCTAATGTGCCTCCTAGTAATCAACCTACCCATCCTCAGCTTCCAATGCAACCTAACCCTAATCCTAATAATAAGGGAGCTCATCAAGCTGACGTTCTTAACCTACCTTCATATAGCATCTCCACTGCAAAGTTGTATGAAATGAATCTGTGATCAGGGCGGACAGTCAATGTTCAACCTCCTCCAGTTATCATTGAACAACTTGAGAGTGAAGGTAAGGAACTAGAACCAATTAATAAAGATCCAAAACAAACTGATAGAAACCAGGAGCCTCTTGTAAAACAACATCAATCTGAACCACCTTATCCAGAGAGACTAATTATGAGTAAACCAAGCCCTCAAGTTGAATTTGATTTGTTAGGAGAATTGCAGAATTAATTTGTTGAAATTCCCTTGTTACAAGCTATGAAGGATGTGCCAATATATGCAAAGACTCTTAGGGAATATTATTCAAAGAAATCTGCAAAGAAATCCAAAGGCCCCCTCACTATTCATGTTATGGGAAAATTATCAGACTTCATGATGGGAAAATCAATGCCTGTAAAATATGGAGATCCATGGAACCCAATTTTGATAGTACAGATTAATGGGTAGAGATTCCAAATGTGCTGGTAGACCTGGGTGCTGCCATCAATGTCATCACCACTTAAACCATGCATGCATTAGGTCTTCGCAATTTGAATCATACACCTATAGTATTGGAATTGGAAGATCGATCTACAGCCAAACCTGTAGGGAAGTTGGAAGATGTAACAATTTTAGTGGATTCATGGCACTATCCCATAGATTTCCTGGTTTTACATACACAATCTTCGGTAGGCGGCCATCCTTTGATTTTGGGTAGACCATGGTTGGCTACTGCAAATGCTTACATTGGGTGCCGTTTAGGGAACATGGTTATTTCAAACAGGCATAACACTAAGAACTTAGTGTTATACCCACCTGTAGAACCAAACCCATCTATAAAACCAGCAGGTGGCAAGAAAACTTTATCTAGGGAAGAGCCCGAAACGGAAAATGAGGAATTGAGACCAGTTCTCACTATTGGACAGGCTCTTCAATTGAAAATGGAATCAGAAGATGATGTAATCACTTCCTTTATGGATGATCCTTGCTTCGTTTCATAGCCATACCAGCAAATCATAGAATCTATCCTAAGCTGTGAGACTCAGGAAACTATTGAAACAACAGAAGGATTAGAGGAGCCACCTATTGATGCACCTCATGAAAGTGTTCAAGTGGAATTAGAACTCGGAAAAACCTTGAATATTAATCCAAACCTGTCAGAATCCCAGAAGAAGCAACTTGTAGACGTCCCTCAGAAACATAAAGAAGCCTTTGCCTGGGATTATTCAGATATGAAGAGGATTCCTGCCAACTTATGTACCCATCACATATATATTAAGGAAGACTGTCTTCCTGTAAGACAACCTCAGAGGAGAATGAACCCTGCGTTGAAAAATGTTGTGAAAGAAGAGCTTTAGAAATTACTAGACGTAGGTTTTATCTACCCTATCTCAGATAGCTAATGGGTCTCACCATTAGTAATGGTCCCCAAGAAAAATTGTAAATGACGGATCTGCGGATTATCGAGAGTTAAATAAGGCAACGCAGAAAGATCATTTTCCCTTGCCATTTATTGATCAAGTTTTGGACACATTGGCTGGCAAGAAGTTTTTCTCTTTTTTAGATGGGTTTAGTGGATATAACCAGATCCAGATAGCTCTTGAGGATCAAGACAAAACCACTTTCATATTCCTCTGGGGAACATTCGCATATCGGGTCCTTCCTTTTGGCCTATGTAATGCTCCTGCAACGTTCCAGAGGGCAATTATGGGGATCTTCTCTGATTTGGTAGATTACAGTGTTGAAATTTATATGGATGACTTTACTCCATATGGGGACTCATTTTTAGAAGGGCTGAAAAATTTAGAAAAAAGTTCTTGAAAGGTGTATACAAGCGCATGTCTCTCTGAGTACAGTAAAATGCCATATGATGTTGGAGGAGGGAATTGCTCTGGGACATTTTCTCTCAGTTGAAGGAATTAGGATGGACCCAACAAAAATAAAGGTAATTCTTCACTTCCCAACACCTAAAATGCCCACATAGGTATGTAGTTTTATTGGTTGTGTTGGTTACTATAGGTGTTTCAAAGAAAATTTTGCAAAAGTAGCACACGCATTGTTTCAATTACTAACAAAAGATTCAGAATTTGTGTGGTCAGGTGACTGTGATGCAGACTTTACAAAAATTAAAGAATTGGTCTGCAGTGCTCCGATCCTTAGAGGACCACACTGGGAATTACCTTTCCATATTCATTCAGATGCTTCTCAAACAACAATTGGTGAAGTATTGGGACAACAAGAGGACAAAATACTGTATGTAGTTTACTATGTTAGTAAGAATTTGGCTCATGCTGAATTAAACTACACAGTGACTGAGAAAGAGTTCCTTGCTATCATTTATGCCATCAACAAATTCTGGTGCTACATTACTGGGTATCGTACTTTTGTACATACTGATCATGCAGCTATCAGGTATTTAATGAATAAACCTATTACCCATGGTCACATTACAAGATGGCTGTTGTTACTACAAGAATTTGATATTACTATAGTAGATATACTAGGGAAGGACAATGTGAGTTGCAGATTTCTTATCTAGGATAGAACATGATGGTAAGAATACACCAATTGAATATAATTTTCCAGATGAGCATCTTTTTGCAGTTTCTGCTAACACTCTGTGGTATGCAGATATTGCTAATTATCTTGCTACATGAAAGGTGCCTCATCATCTGTCATATAAGGAGCAAAGGAAGATTATTCACCAAAGTACCTGATATTCATGGATGGCAGGATACCTCTTTCATACGGGGGTTGACCAACAGAATCGACATTGTGTGGCAGAAGATGATATTTATGAGATATTAAAGGCTGCACATGATGGACCCTATGGAGGACATTTTGCAGATAAAAGAACAGGTCACAAAGTGCTACAAATGGGATATCACTGGCACTTCATCTTTTATGATGCTCGGGATTATGTTTGAAGGTATGATAGTAGTCAACGGATGGGACAACCTGGGAAAGTAGATGAAATGCCTCTTCAGCCCCAAATAATCCTTGAACTATTTGAGAAATGGGCCATCGATTTTGTTGGACCCTTCAACCCACTTTCTCATCGGAAAGCCTACATCCTGGTCTGCACTGATTATGTAACTAAATGGGTGGAAGCCAGAGCGGTCACAAGAGCAACAGAGCAAGTAGTGGCACACTTTCTTTTTGAAGAAATCTTTGCTTGATATGGTACTCCAAGAGAAATTGTATCAGATGGAGGATCACAATTCAAATCTCATATGATAGGAAAGTTGATGCAGAAATATGGGGTCAAACATAGAGTGACAACTCCCTATCACCCACAGGCGAATGGGCAAGTAGAAAGCACAAACAAGGTATTGGAAAATATCTTGACAAAGACAGTAGCAAGCCATCATCGGGACTGGGCACAGAAACTTCCAGAAGCTTTATGGGCATACAGAACAACGTGGCGGAACACAACTAGGTTTTCTCCATTTGAATTAATCTATGGAAAATCCCCCTTGTTTCTGGTGGAATTTGAGATCAGTATACTCAGAACAGCTCTAGAAGTAGGCCTAGATCTATCAGAAGCACAAAAACATCGACTGGAATAGCTAAATGAGTTGGACGAGATTCGATCAGTAGCTGTCCAGAAGACTACTGCTGTTCAACAACAGAGAATGAAATGGCATGATAAATTTATCAAAATTAAGGTGTTTCACGTGGGAGATTGGGCATCACTGTATGACTCCCGATTTAAGGATTTCAAAGGCAAGCCTCGCACTCACTGGATGGGACCATATCAAGTAGACGTAATGTTCGACAATGGAATGGTTAGACTAATTACAATAGATGAGAATCATACCTCGTTCTTAGTAAACGGGCACTGTCTAAAGCTATACCACCGTCCAATCTCTAAAGATGCCTTTGTCAAACACCTTTCTGCTTTATCTGATTTACTGGTTATTGGAATAAAGGACACTCTCACTCTGCTCTAATATATATATATATATATATATATATATATATATAATATAATATATATATATATATATATATATATATATAATAATAAAAAAAAATAATATATTATATATATATTTATATTGTTATTACTTACTTGTTTGTATTTTGCAGGAATAACAAAGAAATATGGCTAGAATAAATGTAACACTTGGTTCTATTACACCATCAGTGTTGCTATTATTCTACTGGTGTGTGTCACTAAGTGTTGTTACTCCACTAAGTGTTGTTACTCTGTAACTGATGCTGCTTCGTAGTTGTTGTTACTCTGCAACTGCCATTACACTGCTGGTGCAATAACTCCGCAACTGCTGTTACTCCATCAATGTCGTTACTCTGCAACTGTTGTTACTCCGTCGGTGTTGTTACTCTACAACTGCTGTTACTCCGCCGGTGCCGTTACTCTGCAACTGTTGTTACTCCGTCGGTGTTGTTACTCCGCAATTGTTGTTACACCACTGATGATATTACTTAGTAACTGTTTTACTCCACTGGTGTCGTCACTCCACAATTGTTGTTACTCTGCCGGTGCCGTTACTCCGTAGCTGCCATTACTCTGCTATTGCCATTACTTCACCGGTGCCATTACTTCGCCGATGTTGTTACTCCATAACTGCCATTACTCACTGTTGTTGTTACTCCCTGTGCAGTTACTCACTGTTGTTGTTACTCCGTCAGACATTTTTGCTGCTACTCCACCATAAGGTAGGTCCATAGGTACATCTCCATCAATTTTATGGATTTAATTAAAATATTCCAAAAAGACATTAAAACGTGCCGTGGACAGCCATAATTAAGTTTGGGGGGGGGGGGGGGGGGAACCGTCATAATAAATGATGGCATACCTCGAAAAAGCATTAATGACACACGATCCCCACCTAACAGAATGTAATGATTTTGGTACTCCGTAATCATACCTTTGATGTGTTGAAATGTTCATATACACATAGAATCATAATCAGTCACCCTCCTAACACACTGCATTAAATTTCTGAAATATCTAACAGTATCACCATAATCTGTGATCATTTTCAAACGTACCAGTATTGTTTCATCTGTTGTTCCCAAAAGCGACCATGATGTTATTTCAGTTGCCAATGATTTGGAGCCCTGTCACTCTCCCCTGCCAGCCAACTGCAGTCGTCATGTTGATCCCCCCTCTACAACGATGGGTGGACGATCTGTGCGACATGAACCTAAGGATACAACGAAAGTTTGGAACAATCAAGAGGTGTGGTAGGTTTTTGAGAACGCAAGATGGAATGTTTATTTCGACAGGTTGAGAGGGTCGAATGAAGAAATTATGGTGGAATTTGCATTAAACTTGGGAGAAGGAAGCTCTCTGGTCCGTGGAATTGAAATCCCTATGACAGAGGAACCCATTGCGAAAGTCAGTGAGCTCCCTCAAAACAGATAGCGATGGTTTTCGAGAAGGACTGCCCTTCCAAAATTTCCTGAAGCCTTTTTACAGGTAGGAGAAAGTATCGCGCAAAAGGGTCAAGGATATTATTGGAACTCGCTACCACATCTGTGGGGAGGAGTAGCTAAGTTTGTCATAAAGTATATGACTTGTGAAGGGAGATACTCCACCATATTCAAATACCATCTCTGCATACTAGCTCACCTGCGATTTCCCCAAGCGGAAGCTTTTTCAATGAATGTGCTCTATTTCCTATTGAGAAGCATTCACTTAATGTCACATTTGGCTCAGGGGTCGCAATGGGTATTGGCAGTCATCACTCACCATGGGTTGGTTCAACTGTTAGTAATGAATGCCATCAAACGAATCCCAATCCCATGGGAACTGTTTGTGGATTCCATAAAGGAAGAAATAGCAACTGTTGTGGCTGCTAGGGAAGATGAACCAGAAGTCATGGAGGAAGAAAATGTAGAAGAAGATGATTATGTTGACCAGGAGGAGCTAGAAGAGATGGAGATGGAAACTGAAGAACTTGAAGAAGAGGTGGATCCCCAAGAGTAAGCCAAAACCATGGAGTCAATGGAAGATACGGGGGTTGACACAGAAATGCCCACTAGTACCACGGCCGAGGCTATCCCACAAGAACCAGCCTCGCCCGTGGAACTAGCAGAACAAGTTGATAGCATGATAACCACAGAGGCAGATCCAAAACAAGCAAGAGTGGGTGAATTGGTCGATATTGCGACCGAGGGTACCCCACAAGGATCTCCTGCCACCATGGATCTGATGGAGGAGGATAATCTGATTGAAGAGGAGGTCATGACCACTCTTACCATAGAATCCATGGAAGTGGAGGAACAAGGACAAGAAGGGCCTAGAGCTGGGGAAGCAATGGGACCCGTGGAGGAAGCCTGGGAGAACTAGGGTGTGATGTTGGCGCTAACCCACAAGAACCAACATCGACCTCGAGACCAAACATTGAAGACTAGTTCCAGTTCTCCTTCTTCTCCTCTATCCCAAGAGGAGCAAGGGTAACTCGTTCCCCTCGACGAAAAGAAGAAGAAGACCTTGTCATTCTTATATCTTTGAATTTATCATAGAGGCCACAACCGTGTGGAGTGGATGCTACTCAGGCAACAGGCACTTCGAAGCTTGAGAGGAGAGAAGAGACAGAGGCCCCTGAGGTGGGGGAACTAGAAAGGGTTCCAACAGACACATTAGTAGGAGAGCATCTCGCAAGGGCATCACCGATCGCGATGAGTGTGCATGAAGAAGAAGTAGCCATTGGCGAAGAGGAGGGACCAAGCGAAGAGGTCCCAACGAATGAGCCAATGGAATGGCCAAGCGAGAAGGCCATGAAGCACGAGATAATCGAAGAAGAACGGGCAGTGGAGGAAAACCCGATGGTCGGCACAGCAGAAGCTATCCTGGGGGATCTACCCCCTTCTGCCGAAATGGAGGAAGTTTTGGTTAAGCAAGAATGGGTAGAGTTGTGTGAACGACGAAGACTCCCATTCAAACAAAAATATCAGTTGCAGTTTAAAGAGACAATGTGGCTTAAGATGGAGGTCAGGAAATTAAGGAAGTAGGTGCACAAAATGCAGAAGTGGATAAAGAAATACAAGTAGCAAGCTAAAAAGTCCAAGGCCATAGGGGTCGAAGTAGAGACTCAGGTGGACCAGATAGTCACAACCTCTGCTGCCACTCAAACAGATCTGGTCGAACGATTGTTTGAAGACCGTGAGTATGCCTTAACGGCTGAAGTGCAGACTTGGAAATCCACTGCGGCCCAGTATCAAAATGAGGTTAGAAGAACTTAGGAAAGAGCCTCCAAAACCATCTTTGAATATGTGGAACGCATAGATATCATGAGATTAAGGCATGCAAAGCAGCAGCTCAGGATGGAGTAGCTGGAAAAGCAAGTGGCAGAACTGAAAACCGATAAGGAGAAGATGTTCAATTTGGTGCAAGAGGTGATGGCATGTCACCCCCTGCTTCTTGTTATTCTTTATTCTTGCATGAATGTTTTCTTTTATTCTGCATGGAGAGAAAAAAAACAAGATTAGTTATGAAGTAGAAGATGGTATACAATTCCTTCGAATAATGAGGAGTCATGACGTGCCAACTCAGCATTTGATGTGTGAGTTTTACCTGCACAGGTATCTACTGCTGTTGGACAGAGAATTCAACCCGATTCCGTATGTGGGGGACATTCATTTAAGGGCCCTCACCTCTTACACTTTCAATCAAATCAATTGGAAAAAGGCTTTTAACGCTTTTGAATCCAATCAAGTTACAAAGCCATTTATAGTAAGAGGAGAACATGAGAGGTCAATCACAATGTTCACTAAACAAAACACCTTTTTGGGAATTGAGGGGAACATAGATAGAATGTTAAGGATGCAAAATTGGTGCCTTGATCTTTGTGTCAAGCAATTAACCACATTTCAAGATGAGGCCCTTGATTGCTGTCAGAAAAGGTGGATGATGTCACCTACAGCTGTTCGGAACAGGGAACCTTTTGGGGCACCAAATTTTGCATGAGTGCTCTCCAGAGTGTCCAGATACATGGCATGTGTCCGAACATGTGGGGTCCAGTGGATGGGGATCCGGTTTCAATTTCCTATTATTTGGTTGCCTGCAGAAAATTACACTCCAACGTATAATGTTCTAACAGACTGGTGGAAGGAAGTTCTCCTTTTAGATGGTTTTAAAGTTCCAGGAACATAGATGGCTGTAGAATATGATCTCGCCCAGCTTCATGAAACCTATAGTTTGCAGAATCCAGACCTGCGGAGGCAGCGAACTGCATGAGGGCATGCAAAAGGCTATTTGGGGGGAGATGTTGGGCGCCAAATCGAGCTATCTTTTTGTTGCATTTTCATCACCCTTTTTGACCTTTTTGCACTTATTTACTCATGTTTGCTATGCTAAATCTATAAGGTAAACACCCCTGACTTGTTTGATTGGAATATTTTATTAATGAAGTAAAGTCATGAAGTCTTACCTATTCGCAACATTAAAATGTATGTTTGACCACAGCTTCTGGAGAACAGGAACACTTGCTTCAGCATCTCGTAGCAGATCTAGTAATGATCAGCCATAAGGAGGCTGTGCAGCTGGAGTCATAGATCCCTGAACTATTCTTGGACCTCTTGCTGATCTCGGTTATTCGGTGTTGGTGCCGTTCCAACTAATGTATATTTCTGAATATGCAGTTACCATGTTTTGGGGAGATATGTTGTTCTCCCGTGCTGCATATAAAAGACAAATTGTTCCTGTAAATGGGGATGCCCCCATCGATATTGTAATCACCTGTTATAGATTAATAAAGTATCACCTGTTTTGTTGTTCTAATCTTCGTTGTGACTAACGTAGCCCTGATCAGAGAGCTGGGCCTGCTCTTCTGATCAGGTGATGCGTCATTGTGTGTGTGTGATATTTATTAGTTTATGCTTGCTGTTATAGTTCGTTACTTCTTGTAATTGTTTCTGGAGTTTTATATTTAGTTTAATCTTACAACAATGTTTTGAATCTTAACTGCGAACCCTTGGTCGGAATGGATTGCGCTTTTGCCCCTGCATATACCTTGCGCATTGCCTTGAAAGGATACGCACCCAGATTGATAAATTAATGTCGGAATAGGGTGAACAAATTGTTCATACCTGGACACCAACAGCGCCGCAGTTCGATGTGTGAACCCAATGCACCTCTATTTTTGAGTGCATTCAATAACTTGAACATTTTGTACATGTGCAAAAAGGTTATATATATGCACCGATGCGTAAGTTTGTCTAGATGCACGACACTGAAAGTGTATGTATGCGAACCAAAAACGGTGTGTCATACATATGTACACACTATTTCTAGTGTTGTTGGGATTGATAACACATTAGAGCTGGTGCATTACTGTTTTTTGGGCACACCAGAGATTTTTCTTTCTTTCTTTTTAATTGAAAGTTATGTTTCCACATTTATAAATAAATTTTTCATTTAATTAAAAAAAATATGTTTTATGTATGAGGTTGATGTATTTTATATGTCAATAATGTAGCAAAGACGTCAACAAATGGAGTAGAAGCAAGAGCAAGAGAAAATGGCAGACCAATACAATGTGGTCTGACCATGGGTGGCCTGAGAGAGGGAGAGGGATTTATACCCTTTCCCTATTGATACAATGACCAAAGTGCTCTTGAGGATTTAGGCCTCCTTAAGTACTATGAGGAGGCTACATCCTTTAAGGCACACTCTACATTTTTGGCACACCTGATCTGCCGATGGATTTTCCAGGAGCAGTATTTCCGTGTCGGTCCTGAGACGTGGTATAGGCCCTCTGAGGAGGACATATATTTTATCATTGGCCTATCCAAGAGATGGGAGGATTTTGCTGAGTTACTTGATGTCCCCCATGGAGCAACAATATAGAGTAATCTTATCTACTCTTAGAGATATGTTGGGGGTCATGTTGTCCTTCCAGGAAACTTTCAGGTGCGTGGTGGACAACTATGGACTACTTCTTTTGCTACACAGGAGGTTAGGTGCCTCTCATTATTAGTGACCACCATTGCACCCTATAATAGTCATGGGAAACACATTAGTTGCCCTATTTTGTATTATGTTGATTTTTTGATGCAGGTGCCATGATGTATCAAATGGCATGCCATTTTTTGAGGAAATTTTGTAGGGATTTAGCTAGAACTTGTGCGATGATACATGGGAGGATGAGCTTCTCTTTCGCTTCAGAGATTTTTTGTTTATTTTTTGAGAGGTTTCCAGAGACAAAGCCTACATTTGACTATCGTCCTTTCAAGCTAATGATTGAGCTGCAGATGCACATGTGGGGCCAGATGATGCCCAAGATGGGCCTCCCGAGTATCCAACCAGAATTTCCACCAAGGCACTGAAGCTACTAGCCAGTGAGGATGACCACATGTTTATCTCGGTGTTGTGTCTACACGCGGGGATGGATTGGAGACAATGTCCCAACATCCTCTTCACATTGGATGATCCTGCAAATGGTAGAGGTAATTTTAGTGTTTTCTTTAAATTAATCTAGTTTCATTTTATTGTCTTAATTAATTAGAATACAATTTTTTTTAGCACGATTTTTAACTTGTTTTATAAAATTGTTAATGAAAAATTCTAATTATTGTTGTGTACTATATATTTTGTAGACATCAGTACATTCGTTGGAGACATTTCCCCTCCCCCACTGAATGGATCTGATGCCAAGATGGGTAACGCCCAAGATGATGAGCCACATAATCCTCAGATGCAGAGGAGTGATGTGGGCATTTGGGCCCGTAGGGATGCTCTGAGATTTAGGATGGACTACAACGACTGACTCTCTACACTTTTGGTGGACGAGGGAGTCCTCCATGCAAGGGCTCGAGACATCAGGGTATATCCTAGGCTTGCTGTATCTCTTTAGGGATTTTCCACATGATATGATGGCTCTTATGCATCATATCGTCGGAGCTACCAAGCTAATGGAAACAAGGAGGGATATAGGGCATGCAATAGAGCCGTCACATGTGTCTTCATGTAGTTCTAGCCCGTCAGATCATGCTGATGAAGGTAGTGATCATGATTTTGGTAGTACTACCCCATCGGATCATGGTCAGGGTGTCGATGATCCTTCTGGTAGTACTCCACCTTGCCATCATTCACCTCGTGATGATCACCCAACATTGGTGGTGGTGCCTCATGTTTCTCCTGAGAGAGCAGACTATCTAGTACCTTATCCTCCACCTGATAGTTCAATTGTTGAGGCAGTGCTTGACTAGGCTATAGACCAAGTTGCCACAAACTAGGCTACAGACTAGGTTGCCACTTCTATATTTGTTGCTTCATATATTCGATGACATTTATTTGGCTTGATGCAGTGGTTTGAATTGCTTATATA